>JALKBU010000935.1:0-20495 GCA_023091735.1 Trichomonas tenax
AGGCATCTGGATGCATCTCTGCTAGATCACCAGGTCATCCTTCACTATGAGGCCACAACTACTCATAATGAAGTCTTCTTTGGCTTCCAACATTGAGTTCAATCCATTTCAACCTATTGACACTTTTACATTTTTCCCGCCCAAACACGTCACTTTCCTTTATTTTGACATTTTGACTTTACATGTCAAAAAAGTTACATGTCAGAAAAGCACGTTGTTCTATTTTGTCCCAGTCCCAAATGTATAATAAAACAAGACTGATTGATCTCGTATAAAAATATAGAACATTTAAAAATATAGGTTTTACGAGCTTCCTTGGTGGCACAGTCCTCTCAGAAACCCTATTAGCGTCCTTTGCAGCGAGAGCAGGACGGAAAACGTAACTTTTTAAAATGCATTAAATTATCTGCCTCGAATGTTGTTTTTCCGGCTGTAAGTGATATACTGATGGTGTTGTGGTATCACTGTCCACAGCGCCATCGCTATATCGCTTACACTCGTAGTGATTTTCGAAATTCCAATTTTGATCTGAGCGATTAAAAACCTCTTATAGCGAATCCATATACTGGATGTGATGATATGACCCTATACTGAATTATACTTGGAAAATGCTCATCGATCGATTTTTCAATCATTTATATTCTAATATTTATAATAATACTGCTAGCAACTTTCACACCTAACACGGTAGCTACTGACGCGGAATTTTTGCTTCAGACTTATGAAATTCCAATGATTATTTAGAGTCTGATTTATTTGTTCATTACTTAGGCTACATAAACTAATAATCAACAGCTCGTAGATTACTTCTTGATTTTGTTCCTTTAATCAATAATAAATTAAATATGTTATTTATAACAAATTTTCTTTCATATATGAAATACCCTTTAGCTCTTTAGTCGATTGTGTGCCCTTCGAAAGAAAATACTGTTTGGAAGTTTATTGACAATAAAAAATTTGATGTAAATATCAAAGTTTCTGCTTTATTTCAGCTGTGTATGTGTGCGTCTGCTTTTTGGCGATGTAATCATGAAAAAATCAAAATTTACACCAAAAAAAGTTCTCCCCCTCAAATATTTTACCTCCAACACTTCCAAGAGATTTATTTTGTCTTGGGAAAAAATTCGCATTTTGGCTCTTTTGGGAAACATTAAAATTCACGTTTAACCATTGATGTACTGCCTTTTCTGATTTTTGTTTTATTACAAAATGTGACAAAAGAATTTTTTGAAAAATTTATGGACTCGCATCGCTCTTTAAACACTGCTTCTTCATCACGACACACGCAGCTCCCAGACATAAAGAAGAAGGCGATAGCAGTCAACTCATCATACACTAAATTATTCCCTTTTATATCTCGTTTGCAACGAACGACGTTCTCATATCGAATTCTCACATACTTTCAGACAGCATTTGTCATCATACAGCATCTTTTGGTGCCGATGTTTACATTGCTTTATCCTGATTCGAAATTAGATTTCTATCTTACCGCAATTTTCATGTTTGTTCCAAATCAATATTGTTTTACCTACAAAATCGAGGCTTCTATTGTCATTGCAATCAGCTATTTCGTCGTTCTTTATCTTTCGGTTGTAACGATCTCATTTTATGTAAGAAAAACTGTTTCAAAAGTCGCTGTTGCTGTTGTTTCCCTAATGATGCACTTAATTATACCACTTCTTGTATTACCAAATGCTTCTATCATTGGAACATCGGTTTCATATCTTTTAGATTCCTACGAGACCGTTAATAACACAATTTTCCTTGTGTTAGCATGTTTTGTTTGGGGTTCGCTTATAACAATTACATATTTCAACACTACTTTCTCATCGAGCACTGTTTACTATCATGATTCGATTTCGGCTTATTTTAATGGCACTCCTATATTCTATTCACTGACTTTTAACTCGATCTTATTCTTTTTCACCTATATCTCGTTTGATTTCAATCAATATTTTTCTTATTTCGTTGAATCTCTTCAAATTGTGTTGGACATATTCATGCTGTATCAAGTTTTCCAATTCCCGTTCTGTTATACGTTTATTAACGCCGAAATGGCCGGAACCATGATTGGCTGCATTTTAGTTTCAATCGGTTACTTTATTAAAAGTTCGTTCGTTCCGTTACGAGCGATTCTTGGTCTTGCTGGATGGCTGATTGGTTTTAATGTTTTCTTCATGATATTAAAAATGTACGGAAAGAGAATCTTGAAAAGGACAGAATTTATCAGCAGAAATGAAGCCATTAAGCAACTGAGGGTTGCTGTTGCTTTTTACGACCAAAGTTTCCAAAATGGAAGATTAATCGAAATGCTGTGCCAAGCAACGAATGATTTCAGTATCCGTTTAGAAATTGCGAAGTTCACATGTTTCTTCCCAGAATTTCAGCCACAGTTCACAGCACAATTGGCAATGTTAAGAAATTCGACTGGTTTATCGATCGCTGAATCTTTTCTTTTTTACCAACTTAGAGCAGTTGAAACAGGTCGTCAGCCTCTTTGTGCTGTTGATGAATTAATGCCATTGAGAGTTGAAACTAAAAGACTTGAAATGTCAATAAGAGCCGCTTGGAAATATATGGAGAACAACTGTTTTATGGCTCCGAAGGTTGTAGAGCCAATTTGCAGACAAATTAACACTTGCGAACATCATTGGATTGATGCATTGGAGAAATATCCAAGAAATGCCCTTTTAGCCGAAGAATATGCTCATTTCTTAGTTGAATGTAAATCTGATTTCGAAGGAGCAGCTCAGTGGCATTATTGCGCTCTTCAACTGCAAGATGGAAAAATATTTAGATACGATAGTGCTTCTTTGTATTTCTTGCACATGTTCGCTGAATACGCAAACAAAATCCTCGGAAGGCAACAGATTGCAACAATGGTTGATCTCGATGTCAAAGCAAAGGAAGAAACTCTTGGCCAATTAGTTGAACATCCAAGACTTAGACTCGAATTCCAGCGTGCTTTGTCGAGCCATATTACTATTACTTTGCCAATCATGTTATGCATTTCTGTTCTTAAGTTCTTGGCATTTTTCATTCTCTTTGCTTTCATGGGCGGTACATATATCGACACATTTAGCGCAAGTGTTGATAGAATGTATTTGATTAAGAATTCAACAGATATTGGTGAATACAGTTCCCTTTCTATGATTGGCTTTGCGTTGAATATTGCTGATATCTTAGGAATGATGCCTTCATTGATGGATATGCATAATGTCATTGGAACAGATAGAATCGTTCACGATTATTACATTATCAATCCTGTTCTTGGATATTTGACAGCAGCACATGAATTCACTGAAGACGGCCTTGCAACATTGGTCGATGTCTATAATTCCATGACGAACGCAATTGTTGATGGTGATGATTTATCTAATAGCGCCAAAATCATCTTCACTCCAAAGTATCCAATTAAATTCTACAACGAAACATATGACCAGCATTCGGGTGGAAATGAAACACTCTCTTATATTTTCTCAAACTACTTCATCAACGCTCACATCGTTGCTAGTGATGGCGGAATTACAGAACCATTGGCTTTTGATTCTTTCGATCTTGCAGCTTCCATTGCCGATAATCTTCAGAAATTTGCACAGAGCTTCGTCAAAGAGAAAGATATTAAAATCGGCGATTTCAATACATGGAACTACATTATTGTTTTGATAGTTTATGCAGCGTTCTTTATTTTAGCTGATATTGCGCTTTTGCTTGTATACAATGCTAGAATGCAGAAAACTATGATGGCTTGCAAGAATTTCACATCAGAAACTTTTGCGGCTATTTCTTCGAATATTTTCATTGTCCAGATTTCCACAGATGCTCCAAACAACACAGCGTCAATTTCTAAGACGACAAGATCCCAATGGAAATCAATCCTATTCTCTATTCTGGAATTCATTTTCACTTTACTTCTTTTAGGCGGAATTGTTTCATTTATCACGAACATGGGATCATCTGCTGAGAACTTCACCAAACTTGGTAACACATTGCTGCAATGTGCAAGAAGGAAATCAAAGACAATCGAATCTTTGTATTCCCTTGTCTGCATTAACATTCTTCAGCTTTTCAGTCCAGAGATTTCTAGACAATACATTAGGAGAACTCAGAACGCTATGAATAATTTAACCGATGCTCAGCAGCATTGCGCTAAAGGATATTATGGCAAAGGCTCAAAACTCCAAAGAATCACTGAGATACAGCAAGAATCTCCTTGTTCGTTCAGTCTTTCAAACGCTACTTATCACGAAACTGTTTCTTGTCTTTCATTAGATTCTGGCGTTTCTGCCTTTTATAATATGATGACTAAGCTTCAATCACAAGCAACATCTGACACATTCTTCTCCAGTGAGGATTTCATTAATATCTTCCACTACGTCAATAGCCACTTCTACAAACAAATGGAAGAAGTTGTTGATTTGCTTCTTGAACAAGGCCAATCAGAAAATCACAATGCAAACAGCTTTATTATTGCCATTACTGTTAGCGAATGCCTTATTGCTTCGGCAGCTTTGTGCATCTCTATTTATAAGTTCATTTTCTTAAGAAGAGTCTACAGAACAATGATTAACTTCATTCTTAGAGCAGTCCCAACTGATGCTGTTTCGAATGATGATTTGATGATGAACTTATTAAACAGAAAACTTTCCCAAAGAAATGCGAATATGACAGACACAGCAACACTTCTTGCAAACACATCATATCCATTGATGTTCACTACAGCTGATGGAAGCATTGTTTCCGTTAATAGTGCATTCCAAGTTGTCTTTAACTATGAAATTTCACACATTGTTGGCCAAAACATTTCTATGATCACTGATGTTGACAAACTCCAGAAAGTCTACAACTACGAGCAAACGACAAAGATCACAGGCGGCACTAAAGAATGGACAAATGAAACAAGCCAAGCTAATGTTGAACAAGAAACTGATCGAGAAACAATCAAATTCGACAAAATCGTTTCGAAGTGGCGTCGTGAAAACGGTCAAGTTATTGAGTGTGAAGTTCTTCCTTTGGTCACTGGATCTAAAAAGGATAAACTGTTTGCTTTCATTATCTCTGATTTGTCAACAGTCATTGCTAAGCAGAGGAAGATCAGCATTTTACAGAGTGCAAATGATACACTTCAATCTAATCTCAAGCCAGCCCTTCTTGGTGATCAATCAGAAGTCAAAGTCGGCGAGGCAACAATCTGCACAATCAGGCTTTTCCACTTCAGCAATTCGCTTGCACCTGCTGCGGTAATGAAGCAGCGTAAATCGATTCTCGCTAAGCTCGAAGAATGTTTGAAGAAGTACGACAAGATCCAGCGCTTATTCTTTGCTCAGGGAATGTTCGCAGTAATATCTAATGATCCTAATGCAACAACAGATATGTTCCATTATATTGATGATGTTTTGGCAAGTTTTGATGATCCAACATTCATCGGTGAGATCACTATTGGTTTGGATACAGGAGGACTTGTTGAAATCGCGGAATCTAAAGGAGAAGTCAAAGAGCTTGCAGTCATTGGCAACATTTTCTCTAATGCTGCGAGATTGTCGATGCTCGGTGAATCTGGTAGAGCATGCATCACTGAAGCAGTTTACAACCATGTCGCTAACATCGGCGCTAAATTCGTCGAGAAAAAAGATCCGAATGTTGGCAAGTATTTCTCTGTCGAACCACTAGAATTTTAGTAATTATACCTTTGTATGAATATAGATATATAAATTGTTCTTTCATTACATGACAACATATTTTTGATCGATCAAAAATATGCGATAATGTGACTTAATATTTTGAAATTAGTGGTCTTTTGTGATGGAATATCGGCTGTGAGAGTTATATTTAATTAACTATAATAAATTTACGAAAGAAATTGAATTTTTTGATGTTTTTTTCAGCAAGAGTATTGTGTTCTGAAAAATTTCTTCTGAGTTAAAGACAACAAGTCATTTGACAATGTGTAAACTATCGTAGGATTTTCGAATATTATGGAATTATGAAATTCCTTTATAAATTCGACATTTTTTGAAAGATTTGGAATAAACTTAGTATGGATGTTTAAGAATAGTTGTAATTTTAGATATATTTGATAATTTTGATGCGATCTATTTGGAATTTTGGATTAAAATGAGAGGAATAAGATAACTATGTTAATTACTATATACAGTGAAACGCGGAGAACGTAGTGCTTGAATTGTAAACTCCAAACATCTTTTTGGAGGCTCAAAAATAAATGGCAATAACTTTAAACGTATTTACATAATTTTAAATATAGATAATGAAGTGCACTATAAAAAATTAAAAACTGTATTTTGAATTAACCTTATTTTAAATTTCATCAAAAATCAACACCAAGAACAGCAGCTTAAAAATAAACGTTGTTCAATAAAAAAACAATTCAATGTGTTTTTCTATTGAATTTCTTAATTTTTTTTTTTTTTTTTTTGAACTGTTTTCAAACTCACTGTCACTTTTTAAACATTTACGTTTCTCATTTTCATAAAACCATGAAGCAATTTCTCATTTTGTTCTCGTTCAAAGCATTAACGGTGAGCAAGCCAGCAATTTAGAAGCTTCAGGTTTGCTATTTTTTCCTAATTTTTGCGCGAACGTGGCATGAAACGATTCAGGACAATTAAGGACCTTGTGCTGATCATTTTTCTCAGCGAATGGATAAATAACCTTAAAATTATGTCATGTAAAAATTTACATATATTTTATCTAACAAAAATAATTTAGAAATTGTATGGTAGTTATAAATTATTTTTTATTTTTATTAAAAGATGTCCAGAATCACTCATGAACAAATTAAAAAATATATTAGATCAAATAAACAAGAAACAGATCCAAAAAAAAACAATTAACGTAGTTCATTTTTCGCCTTAAAAAAAATAACCGGCCTTTTGAATGCTTTACATTGCAATTTGTCAGTCACTTTTCGTGTAAAATAACTATGCTGTATGAGTTAATGATAAATATAAACACTAGGCATGTCAAGCTAATAGAAAAACAAATAAAAAATTTTATAAAAATTCAAATGAATAGGATAGAAATTAATGAATGAAAACATGTTTTCTGGCTGTAAGATGTCTTCTTCAGGCTGCTGGTCCTCAAACTCCGGTTGCTGAAAGTCGCCATCTCGTTCAAGGCAATATCGCTTTAGACTTGTGTATTTTGATTTTTGTGCAAGATGTTGAATATCGCATGTAATGTGTGTCGACCGTTTCTACATCGTTATCCAATCTAAAGACTGCTTAAATGTAATGAAATTGTCTTTGATTAATGTAATTCACCTAAATTTGTGAGCATGAGCGCTCTGTTTGGTGGGGAAGTGAAAGGAGGAACCCAAGGTGCATCGAATCATAGCTTTGCGGTCGCTTCAGCGCCCTTCTTCGATGAGGAAGCTTCTGCGATTGACCATGAAATTTTTAAATGGACTGCAAAAAATAACTTTTTTTCTAGGCTAAAAAACTTGAAAATCAAAATTATGATTCAAAAAAGTCATTATTAGAAGTTTTAACTCATAGATATGCTATGCTTTATTGTAATAAATATTAAAATAATAAAAAAGATGTGATTTACTGAGGAATTGAAATGATAAAAAATTTTTTGTAATTTAGATAGGGCATAGAGGGACCCCATAAGGCTCAGAAGCCTTGCATAGTGATTTAAAGTTTTCAAACTGCATTTTAAGCATTAGATGTCTATTATATCTTTATAAAGCGAAGCACTGTAATGTATTCCAAATTATTGATATGTGTGGTGTAAAGTCGTCAAAAGAATGGAAGACGGAATATTCGAGCATGCTCAAGCGTATCAAAGAAGAATTCTGTCGATGCAGGAGTTCTCGAAGGGCCAGTCGATGGATTACGTGTTATCGTTGAGATTGGCGAAAGGAAGAAAGATTACAAAATTCAATCTTTACACGAAAGACGAAGAACACCTTGTTCTATCGGCATCACATAATCCATATGAGAATAAATACATTGTCACAACAAATTCTCGCGAAAATGATGAAAAAAGCATTTTCTTTATTGGATATATTCAAAAAATTAACCAAAATACGTATCTAGGGTTTCTCCGTCTCAGCAATGAAGGGGATTTGTTACTTCCTATCACCAAAATCTGCGTGGAAAAATCGACAAATTCTATTTCATATGCTATTGCCAAACCTGGTGGTCCATCGTATTTCAAAGATGGAACTTGTCCTCAAGCACTCCAAGAAATTACATTTGAAGTTGATGAAATTGATTCAACAACTGATACCCTTCAATTAGTACTTTCTCATCAAGAAGCAGTTTCACTGGAACTTGTACAACAACATGATGACGAGTTTGATGTTTATATTACTTATCCTTTATCATTATTCAATGCAATGTCTTTCATCATTGCTTTTATAGACCATGCCTATATATAATAAACTGTTTGTAGCTAATTTTAACTACTATATAAAATACTTAGCTATTTTTTTAAAAATATACTATAATTCTCAATGAGTATGATATCTCTTTCATGAGTTAATTTTATTGTTTCAATATCTAACGACATATACATATATCGAAAATTATTGATGAATAAATATTCAATCAATATTCAATTTCATTACCAATATATCTTAACTCACTTTGGAATATATATTTGCAGTTATATGAAAATTTTAGTAAAAATGTTAAATATTTAATTCATAAGTAGTTTAGCCTAAATGCAAGATGATACATAGTTTTAAAATAGATAGTATTCATGGTATTTTATTCTAACATTCGAAAATGATTAAGCAAAATATGAAACAGCTTCGAAACACAATGATCAGGACATGGTCTTCTCTTATCAGTTTCTTGAGCCTCGAACACAATGAACTCTTTCTTGTCATTTGCGTCGGCATATCCATACTTTAAAACACTTGCTTTATTATTCATTCTATATTCATAATTTGGCGCAGACCAAATGTTAACTATCTTCTGCTCGCCCAAGTACCACATATAGCCTTCTAGAACTAATGAATGAGATCTTGTAATAAATTTGGATTCAACTTCAAAAAGTCGTCTACTTGTTTCTTTCCGAATACAAAACATTTCCCACGATTTGATGGTATCCATCCATTGATAACACTATCATCAGGATCACTCCAAGTGATATCATTTAAAATGCCTTGTGATGGAATTTCATGGAATCTATCGATATCATTGATCTTTCTAATGTCTTTTAACTCTGGTGAAAGGCCGCCATGAACAATAAATACTTCATTGTCAATTACAGCAGCAATAGGAAGGAAATCGAACAATCTGTTGAAATATTCATATATTATACCACCAAAGAAGAGTCTTTCACATTCATTGCTGAATCTATAATTAGAATTTACCTGTCTCGATTCATGATTTCCTCTAAGTAAATATATTTTTCCGGTGTTGATTCTCCAAGCAAGCAAATAACAAATTGCATCAACAGAGTAATATCCTCTGTTCACATAATCACTCATAAATAAGTATTGATTTGTTTCAGGGCTTCCTGAAACTTCGAATAGCTTGAATAAGTCCTCGAGTTGGCCATGAATGTCACCGCATATTATGATGGGTGACTTTAATTCCAACAAATTTGATTCTTCTAACAAAATGTCGTTTGCTTTGATGTTTAGGTTTGTGACATCATCAGAATTTAGTTGCCTATCGTTTTGAATGTCATCAATAACTCTGTCAGCGAGTTGTATTGAACTTTCAGCCATTTCGCAATCAAATTTTGACTAGCTTTAAAATAAGGTTATAAAATTTTATGCTAAATTTCGAAGTGATTTATAAGCAATATAATATAGCTATTAAGCTATGCATATTTTCGCATTAAAAATTATAAATTGATTAATAATTTGATCTAGTATGATGTATTATGGCTTATGTCGCTTGCAGTTTAATTTTATGTACTTTTTCCTATATAATTATTAATTTTTGACTTCATTTAATGTGAAAATTATTTTCATATTTGGAAACTTTGCTTAACAGGCTGATGCTTTAAATATAGCATCAACAGAATCAATTGCAAAGAACCCCAAATGATAAATCGTAGTAATTATTTGATGAAGACTTATTTGTTTTGATTGAGATCAAATTTTTCCCAAATTTCATGATATACGGCATGATGTTTTAGACTATTGATGGCAACACAATTCTAGATGTGATGGAGTCAGAAAGATGAATTTTATCAAGAAATACATAAAATTATCATTTATAAATTAGATAATATATATTAGAAACTTCATCTCAGGCATAGGTCTATGAATTCTTTTAACTCTTTTTGATTACATTGAAAAAAACATTAACAATCATATTAATTCTGAGCTCACGGTTGAACATTATCATCTGTATTCTTTGTGATATATCCACCCAATGTATAAATGATTTTTAAAAATTTACCAAATTTTATTATAAATAAATTAAATCTTTTCTAAATAAACAGAGCCATTAAAATCTAAATAAGACAAAACTAACTGATTATTGTTAGATGAGTTTGGACCTTTGTTTGTTAATTTGAAATGTCTAAAATAATTATTATTTGGAGATTCTATTGCAAATGAATATTTCTCGTTTGGTTTGCTGACAGATTTTTCTGCACTCTTTGAATCCAAAGTAACCCAAATTGCTTTATCATTAGATCCTTCTAAAATCCAAGTCTGAGGGAAGATTTTCTCTGCCGTTCCCAAAATATACTCGCTAACTTTAATTTTCATAAACGATGGAAAAGATATTTGTACAAAGGAATTTTCTGTTGGATTTGAGTTGAAGTAAATATTTGGCTTTCCTGAGAAGAGAGCGTCAACGCCCTTATCTTTGAATGTAGGTGTTGAAGTGGCTGTAAAAATGCCACATTCAAGAAGATTAATTTGTTCTCTTGTTCCATTTGCTGTAGCAATGCTATGTATAATGTCCTTGATAGAAGAGCTAAATCCTGTTGCTGGGCATTCTATTGATTGTAAGAATTTTTCTGTATCTTCTTTTGTAACTTTGTAATTAAATAGCAAATATGTAACAATAGAGTTCAAAATTTTATCATGTTGATCCATCCAACCTCTGTAAATTGAAACAAACTTTTGTGGCGTTATCCAATCGCATTCTTGAATTCGATCTATCTCCTCAAGCGAAAAATCGAGGAAATTTATACTTTCAATCTGTTGCATGGCTTCCTCTGGTTTGATTTTTTGCTCTTTTACGGCTTCTGATATTTCAAAAAATTTTGCTGTAGACATTTTTTGAAATATGAACTTCACTTATTTTTTGACACATTTTACTTGTCATGTTTTAGGTGTCAAAATTAAAAATTACATGTCAAATAAATAATAATTTTTTATAATATCTTCAAAGCGACATGATCTTTTGTATTCGTTTGTCTATCTGGTAAATGAAAAACTTGTAATTCTAATGACTTCATCTTCAAGTAAGAATCTAAAGTATCTTCATTCTTTAATGTAACATTCTTTGATTTTCCTGCGATTGAGGTTGAAGCATCAATGTGCCATTTAGAAACATCAACATCATAGAATTTGGACAATCTCTTCTTCAGCTGTGAAGCTTTCTCACCTGCAGTAGCTTTAAAGAGCAGTGGAGGATATTTGCTCAAATCTTCATTCTTTTCATCAATAATATGTGTCATCGGAATTAAATATTCATCTTCCTGTAAACTTGTTTCATCATCTGGTATTCTCTCTATTCTTAATGATAAACTATCATCATTTAATTTATTATTACCTTTGAGAATCTCCCAAATTGAAGTACCCCAAACTGTGAAGAATCTGTATTCTTCGATATCTCCATCAACAATTTCTTCTTTGATTAAGCTCTCGAAGATTGTATGAATTGCAGTATGCATTGGCAAGATCTTAATTAACTCTGTTTGGATGACTGCTGCTTCTTCTGAGACTTGAATGCGCTGATATAATGAGTTAGCGATAGTTTCTTCATTAATTCCTTTGCGAACTTCGAAATACAATGATCCTTCCTTAGATTTATGGAAGATTGTTTCAACTGAAGACTTCTTGGATGCTTTGATTGGAATACTCTTTGGCTTTGATGTTTCTGAATTTGCTTCGAACAAAACAATTGAATCATTCTCTGGATTATATTCCGTGTTGAAAAGTTTGGAAATTGCAACTTTGAGATCGGTTGTTTTAAGAGATAGTGGAACTCTGATTTTCTCATTTGCATTGTTTTCAATTGAATGAATATCCAAAACTATTGAAGTATGCTTCATCTCCATATAGAGTGGGAATTTAGAGTCGTCATATTGTTCCAGTACATTTGATATTTCTTTGATTCCATCTGTGTTTTCATAATTATTGTGCTTGGAGTCTGTTTGGAAAACTAAGATGATTCCATTGTGAATTTGATTGGAGTTTAATGGCAAATCATTTGGAAGGCTGCGTGCACGGCCACCATATTCTTCAACATAAACAGCGCATCCCTCAGGAGCTTTAGCAAATTCGCAAGCATCTTTGATTGTCTTTGTTTCCGCAAAATGACTGAAACTAATGTAAACTAAATTCTGTCCATCAAAGCTCTTTGTAAAAATCAATACTTCTCCTTTTTCTGGTGCTTTGCCTTTCTGGATATATAATGTAGAAATTCCGGATAAGAATTTACCAACAGCATTTGGATTTTCTCTACCGATGACTTTAGATGGATTTCCATAAGCACCGCATTGCCAAATAGTGAAATCATCATTTCCGATAATCTCTTTGACAGTTTCATAAAGCTGCTGAGCTGTTCCTTGTAACTGAACTTTAACACACTTAACATTTTCCTTCTTAACAATAAATCCAATTGAAGTTTCATCCTTGAGATCATCTTCGGTTATGTATTGAATATCAGCTTCATAAATCTTCTGAAGTTCTAATTTTCTTTTTGCTTCAAGTTCCGCTTGAATATTCTTAAATATAACATCTAAGTGTGCTGGAGCCTTCTTGTTTGGTGGATTATAAACATCATTCATCTTGTTTCTGTTAACGTAAACAAGCAAATAAGCAGAATGATCAACTGTTCTTCTCCTTCTTGCAACTGGTTTCTTCCTCTTTTCGAAAGTCATTTTGTTCCTGAGATTGCGTTTTGTGAATTTCTTTGTCTGCTTTGGCTTTTTAACGGGCTCTTCCTCATCTTCATCATTCTCTGGCTGTCCAAAATTAGATTTAAACACATCATCTTTCTTTGCTTTTCTGACAATACTATCATTGAATTCATACCAATCAGAGTCGATATCTGGTTTGATGTATGTGTAGTAATGTCCAACATAGTCAGCTCCACTGCTGACAACAACTCCAACTAAATCATACCAAAGTGGTTCTTCACAGTCAACGACATACTTTGACATATCAATAGATTCTGGATATTCGAACCAATCATTGCTTTTAACCAGAGCATCTTTGTTGTAATCATAAGTTAATCTGTTAAGATGTAATTGCAATACATTAGGAAGATGTGTGAGCTCTAAATTTATATCTGCATCCTGTTTTCCATGTCCAGGAACATTGTATTGATTGCTTCCTTCCAATCTATCGACTTGTTCATAAGCTTCGAATGCTTCATCAAGATTAGAGTTACCAACAACACGTATTTGCAAATCTCCAAATGTATTCTCTGTGAATGACTCATAATCAATGTTAACACAGCGAAGAGCAGTGCGTTGTTTACCGATGAATAATGATGTGATAGTTTTTTCGTATTGTGTGCCTTTCAACTTTTCCTCTAGCTTGGCCATCAATAAGCGGTTGAATTCTTGAACATCGTTTGGTTCCAAAACATCTTTTGAGCTCCATCCGAATGATTTTGTCAATGCTTTTGAAGAAACAGCACTTGGTGAAACTTCGAGGTTATAGAATAGCATTTGGAGTTGCAATGATATTGACATCTCTGGATCTTCGATATCTGCTGTTGGAATTGAATAAACAATTTGGCGAAATGCAGGAATGTGGAAAAGGATCTGAAGTGCACTATTCATGTAGCATGTTGCACCTTGGTTCTCGATACCAACGTATCCTGTATTTTCACGTAATTCTGCATTTCCATATAATTTAGTTTCATTACTGAGTGAAGAAAATGTAACGTTAACATTCAAAGCATCATTTGTAACAAAACCTTCTGTCTCTGTTAAAGCTCGAATTGAGATGAAATTCGAAAAATACATAACAGCGAAATTCTTCGATAATGTGCCATTTGCTGTGGTAGAAATCGTCTCTTTTTCGTTGACTGTGTTCGTAATTGTGATTGTAATGTTGATTTTTGTTGGTGCAATTGGAGGATTTTCTAATGTAACCTTTAAATCCAGGAATGGAACAGTTCCTGTATTCTTTGTTGCATTTACTTTGAATTTATATGGTCCAGCAGGAAAAGAAATGCTTTCATATGGACCTGGAGTATTTATAATGTTCGGAATTGAAAATACGTGGCTTTCTTTGAAGTCAATTGATTCTCCTTTCGCCATTATTTCAGCATCTTGCTGAATTTTGTCTTCTTTCGTGGCAAATAATGAATTCATATCATCAAAATCTTGACTCATAAAATTTTGCCTTGGTCATATGTCATGTAAATTATTTGACACATTTTACATGCCAAAAAATGTTGCCCCCTATTCTTTGTTGTTCGATATTTTTCATGATACATCAAGTCTATTAATTAGATATTAAAAATCTAGATATTCTATGAAGTTTATATAATATTACCAATATAAACTTCCATTCTTCTAAACTAGGAGCCAAGTTATAGCTTACTTTTTATACTCGAAATTTTGAATATTCAAACTCAATTGAAAATAAAATACTCATATCTCAATTAATATTTAAAATTGCCATTTATCAATAGCATTAACTAATACTATAGCTAGTCGACTTCAAAATTTATTATATTCGATAGGATAGCTTAATCACAAATTGAGATATAAAATACTTTTTATCTCCATCAATTATTGCTAATTTAAATTCTTATTTGACTTAATTGTTTATAATACATGGGTTAGAGTTAACCTACAAAACACTTTTTATTATTTAACAATAACAAACTAACAAAATTTATTTATATTCAGCTAATATTTGATCTATTTTTCGTTGTACATCGCTTGGATGCTCTTGACTCCTAAATTCTTTAACATATTTGATAGCAGCAGCAAGAGATGTCATAGAATGAGACATTAATTGACCAACTTCTAATGGTCTGTACATTTCACAGTAATATCTAATACCTTCTGGATTAATTATCGTAACAGAGCAAATACAAACAACTAAAATAATGAAGAAATCATCAAAAGCAAGTTTGATCACTTCTTTTGTCGGGGATCTATCTGATGCAAACTCATCAATGAACAAAGATATTGAGCATATATCAAAAGCAATATCTAATGGATTTGTATAAAATTGAATAAATCCAAGCTTTTCCGAAATCAGTTGCAATTTTGGTATACTCGAAAAAAGCTCTAAGAATGTCTTAGACTTTTCTTCTAAAGTGAAAATATTCGGCATATTCATATCGTTTGGTGTTAATCTCATGATAATATACGAAGAGCATTGAAATTCCGCCTCAGGTGTTATCAATCCATTTGTTTCGACGTATAAACAGTTGAAAATCATTCGTAATAATGAAGCTCTGAAAGATGCTTTCTGTTTATCATCGAATGTGATATTTTTAGCTGTCTGTTTCTCAAAAAATGTATCAATGTATAAATTAAGACTGTTTGGATTTGTTCTTGGCTGATTCCATTTTGTTCGCTTCAAAAAACTCGTTTTCTGTGGTAATTTTTCGCCTCTTCCTGAAATATCTAATATGATTTGGTCAAAGTCCGACATTTTTCCCTCTGAAATGTAATAATTCTCGACTTTCGAATCAAATGGATTTGGTGGACAATAAGAATAGAGATGTGAATAGAACTTTCCTTGTTCTGCTATGTTTTTGCATAACGCTTCTGTCGGATTTTCTGGTGGCTCTTCTAATTTCTTTTGATGAACATTGCAAAAGTTCTGTAATAATTTAATTCTTTTATATAATTTCTGATATTTTTCGTTTTTCTTGAAAATTTGGAGAACATATTCTTGAAAACCATTGAAATCGAAAGTTCCTGGAACATTTTGATTACCTAAGACTTCGAAAAATAATATGCAGACAGATATGATTGTGCACACATTTGCACGAAGTCGACGATCTTCTATACGATGATTATGGATAAGTTTAACAAGTTTTTCGTATGCAAATCTCAAGTAAGGAGGAGCATTTTTCGGAGGACCTTTGGAAAAGTGCTCTGTTCCTCCAAGAGATATTTCACAGCGTTTCTTTTCAGCATTAAATCGCTCTTGTAATTTATTATAAATTTCGTTTGTCTTGGTCATCTTGATATTATAGTCAGGAACGTCTATTGGATATATCGTGATGAGTCTGGCGATTTCTTGAGGCAATGGCGGAAGCGGCAACTGTGCAGTTTCGTTGCTTCCGTCCATTCACAATGGGAAAAAATAAATTGAAAGTTTTGAACCTCAATAGCATTGTTGAGTATACAGATTGTGGTTTTTCGGGGTAATCCAAAATTTTGTCCATCATGATAAATCAGCAATCTGAGAATATCCATAATCATAATTTCCCTAATATATATAAAATAAACAATTTCCCTATAATTTATATCGAAATCATAATAATTTCTTATAATTTGTTATTACCCAGTTTCACAATACTTTAGCCACTCCCTCTGCCTTTTTGGGTGTTTACGTGTCATATTGTCAGATTCATTTTTTAATGGATGGTTCAACGCTGTTTACCCCAAATTCATATGTAAACTGCTAGCTGAGGTTTTTCCGCATGAATTAACGCATACCATGCAATACATGAGTACCAATAAACTTCAAAAAATCAGCTCATAAATTACGTAATTTCTTCATCTCTCAGAAATTCATACGATGATCATTAATTTTGACTTCAAGTTCTCCAAATAAATTGTATACACTAACCATTTCTTTAATAAAAATATTATCATACCGTTAACAATTTTAGGTCCAAAATTATTCAATCACGAAAAACAATAATTTCTCATATTTGAGTGCAGAATCGCCAAATACAGGCGAATCCTAGCACCTCCATACACATAACATCAATCAAATCCAACAAAACGTTGAAATTTTACTGATGATTTTAACAAAATAAAGATGATTACGCTTATTCATGTAAATTTAATCCTCTCATTGTTATTAGTATCATACAAGGAATCATCTGCTTAATTATAACTACTAAAGCACATATAAATAAATTATCATATCAGATCATAGTAAAAACTTTAATGTAATTCATTGGATGTATTTGAAATTAAATATTTTCATTATGTGGAACATTTTCACTATGTAATACTCCTTAAAATAAGGTTTTTCAAAAATGAATGAAAAAAATTGAAAATGTCTATTTTAACGATTTGCTCAATCAGCATTCATTATGTAATAATTATAAAATCCAAGTTATTATTCGGATTTCATTTTCTCCCTCTTAAATGTTAAAAAAAAATAAATCTCTGGTTTTGATCAGAGAAATTTTTTCTACATATTTGAGTCATTCTAACTAATAATATAAATAGTATCCACTAACTATGGAGAAATGATATTCAATTAAAAGCATGATAAATGAACTAATAATAAATTTCAATATATAATTTTCCTGCTGGATGAGCAGGATATGATATTCTTTGACATCGCTATGCCATGTATATCTTATATCTAATGCACTTCATGGATTTTAAAATATTTTTTTTCGACAAAAAGAAAAAGAATTTCTCTGAGTCGAACCTATGGCATATAAAATATTTAGCATTAACTAAGACACTACACCACAATTCAACATTCATCATTTTATTTCAATAATGACACTAAAAATATTGTCTACAGAAAGGTGACTCAAAAAAGGAAAAAACACACCAGTGCTATTTCGAACAACCAAACTTTAATCAAAATTCCTGACACATCTTGCTTTAGACTTGTGGATAAAGTATTGTGAAACTGGGTAAAATATATTGTTTAATTAATAATTAAAATTCTTATGGTAGTGATTTATAATGGTTTCCTATAAATTTGTAAAATAAATAAGCTTTTTATGATTGAAGACATGTGAAATAAAATATGATATGCATAATTGATTTACGTGATAAATTTTATCAAGTAGAAAAAATAACATAATTTTTCTTTGCAGAATCGAAATTCCAAGAAGCCTTTTGGGTAGAATAAAAGAAAATAAGATTTTAAGCTCGGAGATTCGTTTAATCATGATCATGATATCTTCATGTTTATTTTTATTATTCATGTTCTTCATAAAACAACTCCTAACTTGACTTATTAATTTCTAATAATTATTCCTTCTCTTCTGTTATCGGGAGCTTTCGCAAATTAAATTTGGATAAATCGCGTTTCATAAAGAACGTAAATAAATTAGTGTAAAAATCAAGGTCAAACAATTTAATGAGATTTTCGAAATATTCAAAATTACCCTTGTATTTATCAGATAATTCAATGACTATGTAACGTCTATCTCCTTATTCAATCTTTACGGAATTGAAATTATTTGAAACCATGATTAAATAACGTACTCCATTCCTTCTTTTCATTCACTTTTTCATTACCTCTAATTTGTACGATTTGGGTCGATGGTTTAAGGTTTTCACAAATTAAACCATGATTTAATTTATTTTTTGCATCACCAATTTTATAAATTTTATCAGAAAGTGCTTGCACGCAGCAGAATCTCATTTGTGTGTGTGTGTACATGGGCATACATTGATCCGGAAAGGATCTATTTTTGTGCAGACTGTGCAAAACAGATCTACACAGCCATAGAAACATGTTTTGCTTAGATGGGATTGATGATTCTGTTTTGCGCGGCTAAATTTGACAAGTTTATTAAATTGAAAAGAATAACACACAGAGCTTATGTGTGAACATTTGGAATACTTTTTTTCAAAAAAGCTAAAAAGCATATTTGTGATTAGATTTACCTATTTATCATCGACAACAACATATTTTACGTTATAAAAATGCTATACAATGGGAATATAATATATTATAATGAGTTAAGCACATCATGGCAAATCAATGTTTTTGATGCAAGATATATCTAATATTTTAATGAAATATAGACTTTGTTAGCTAATTCTTTAATATATCATGCACAACAGTATTTTGTACATTGGGGTTCAATAACTTAGCAAAAAGTTAATCGAGTGAGTTAAAAAACGAGTTTCGACGACTTTGCGTGTCAATTTTAGACAAGCCAGATTAAATCTCGAAAATTCCTCGCTTAATCTTTGATTTTATTTTGCATTTCCAATCTATAGTTGATGCCGAGCATTTTAGGAACACAGAATAAAGAAAATTGATATAATAAAAAATAAAAAGGTATTGACACTTCAATTCGCTGATCCAAATGCTATAAAATTTTAATGTTAGACAAGGTATATTATGTGGATGCTATAGTAGGGAGATCTAGGAAAACTTCCTGCTACAAAAAAGGTTATAAATTTGGGAAAAAGATTAAATACCTAAAGTAATCAGGATAGTTTACATGTCAGAATAGTGTAACCGTTACATAAACTTATTTTCCGATATTAGGTTCGAGTCTAGAAAGCATCCGTTTTTTATTTAATATCAATTTGTTTATTTTTCATTTAAAAAATCATTTTTAGGCAAATAAACAACATCAACAAGTCGGATGTAGACCAAATAAATGACCTACCCGATCCCTATATATTATATACTTTATTCTTACTTAAAAGAAGTGTATTATGATAATAACTAAATCTCATTAAGTATCTGATGCTCCGATTATATTTAAGAGTTATATGCATATTCATTAGTTAAGATTTGATATGATGCACATTTTTTTCGAGGAAGAACAATTGTGAAAATGAATTGCTGGAACTTTAGCAATCAAATGCTAATATTTATAAAGAAATGAATCCAAATTTTGAGCTTCCATGCTGAATGTACAGTTGGCTAAAGTTTTATCTCAGATGCGGGGCCTTTAGAATTTGTTGGATGAAATTAGTTAGAATATTTTTAGCATATCTTCCTGAGTAATAGAAGCTATCGACTATATGTGGGATTGATTCAACTTGTCCATGTCATGATATGCTCAGAGTGTTAATGAATAATATTAAACTTAGATGGAAATGGAATGTGTGTTAAAACATTCTATATAGCTTTCCTTTGTGTGCGTATAGTGAAATTATGTGTGGAGAAGAGATTTGAGCCTATTTGAGAAATGAGATGTTTGTTCTGCTTTTTCAAGAGTCTAGGACAAAAGTAAACATCAAAAAGTATCAGAGAACCTTAAAATCACTTTTCATGAATAAACTATCACTTTTTTGCGGGCAAACTGTCACCTTTATAAAAAGTGTAATAAATATCTTTGTAGTCTAAACAATAATGACATTTATAGATTGAAACTCCACGCTGAGTATGAAGACCATAAACGTAGTTCATTGCAAGTTTTTGTTGCACTCCAAACCAAGAAACTCGGTCGAAA
>JALKBU010000092.1:0-87833 GCA_023091735.1 Trichomonas tenax
AAGTGCCATAAGACCCCCTACATCTACTACTTAAACATTCGACAAAATTCAGTACAAAACTCTATCATTACTTTAACCATATCATTTATAGAACTATTCAATTATAAAATTTCATTCTAAATATCTACTACTTGTTTAATATTTTGGTCAAAATCGATCAATTTCAATGAACCTATTCGTAATTTCAGGAGTACAATAGAATAATAAAGGGCAATTCAAAAGTTTATTTTTTGGCGGTCAAAATGGAGCAACTTGGCACCGACATAAACTGGAGTGACATCGGCAGCGCCACTGTCAAAGAGCTCAACTACGTGATCCAGCAAAAGCAGATCAAAGTCGACGGCAATAAAACGAAAGGAAACTTAGTTAAAGCATTAACGGAATATCGCGATCAAGTGCTCAGCGCACCATCGACACCGAAGAAGACACCAAAATCTCCTGCAGTCAAGGGAACTCCGAAGAAAGATGAGAACGAGCAGAAGCCACCGGCATCTCCAGGAAGACGAGGCAGATCGCGCAAGAATAAGACAGAGGAGGATACAGAAAAGGTTGAGGAACAGCCACAGCCAGCTGAAGATCCACAGCAGCCGGCAGCTGTCCCTGCAATGCCTGTTGTACCAGTGAATATCGTCCACCAGGCACCAAGAGTCCCAAAACCACCTCGTCAGATCAGCCCAAGTGTCACACAGCGCGTTCCGGCACCAGTGAAGGCCGCGAAGGTATCAAGAAAGACGATCAATACAATCACTTCAACATACAAGACAATTCTCGCTGTATTTCTTATTATCATCTTAATCGTTATTCTGTACTTTGCTGGTCAACAATAATTAAAACATTTTTATCTTTTAAATGAAAATCGTTGAAATAAATATACAAAATCAAGTGATTATGCACACATTGCGTTTTTACACTATTTAATGCAATCTTATGATGTCTTTATGCATCAAAAAATTGCTTGATTTTGTGATGTGAGACAAAAATAAAAAAAGTAAATTAATAAAAAACCTAAAACGCGTTTACTTGAAATTACTGGAGGGCGTTAACCTGGGCCTCATAACGCTCGAGAATTGTACGGGCTCTGATAACACGAGCTTCGAGGTCCAGTCTCTTTAAGAGCTGTAGCTTGGACTGCTTCCTTGCCTGGATAGCATCGCTACGGGAACCTGCCTTGGCCTTCGCCGCGCGCTTCTGGGAAAGGATGCCTTCTGCGGTATCCTTGACGTTCCTGGAAGTCTTCGCGACAATGTTGAAGGCCTCGAGAAGGCCCTGGTCTTCGATACCAGAGCCCTTTGTGAACTTGGCGCAAATAGCACCAAGAGCATCCATAACTGTCATGACGATTGCTTCTGGTTCCTCAGCACCACCGAGAATCTGCTCGACGGCCTGCGAAAGCTTACCGAGTTCGGCTGTAACGTTCTCACCGAGATCTGCGTGGGCGTTGGAGTTGGCGGATGGATGTTCCTTGGAGTGGAGGAGAATCTTTGTTGTAGCCTTTGCAAGTGCACTGCCAAGAGAAAGGACCTGGAGAGCCCATTCTCTGGACATGGATGTTGGGAGTTCCTGAGCAGCCTGGAGCTGGGACTCGACCTTGGAAGATGCAGTCTGGAGTGGCTTGAGTGCGGCACGAAGCTTCTTCGTGTATGCATCGTTCGCTGCTTCTTCGCGGCGAGCAATTTCTACGGCTTCGTTGGCGAGCTTGACGGCGTTGTCTAACTCGGCGCTGAGTGTCTGTTTGGCCTCTTCGGAGGCATTCTTCCAGTCACCTCTGAGGAGGAATCTGTTCCTGAGAGCAGCGACGAGTGAATCCATGGAGTTGACAAGGGATGAAGCAGAGTTTGTAAGGGCTGTCTGGTGGCTGAGGGTCATCGTTGTGGCGGAAACACCGAGGATCCTCTCGATAGCTGTCTTTATCGACTTGGCGTACTCTACAAGTGAGTTGGCTGTCTTCTTGTTGTCCTTAGCGGCAGCATTTGTGAAGAATGTCTTTTCGAGATTCTTGGCATCTTTTGCAGCATTGGCAAGTGTCTGGGCCTGCTCTGCAAGAGAAGCAGTTAGGTTGGATGGGACTGGTGGCATTGTGAAGTGCTGTGGAAGCAAATCAGCCGCATCAAGATCTGGCTCTTCGATCTCAACATCTGTGAGTCTGTTGAGAGAAGTGAGTGTAGCATGGGATGATACAGCAATTTTTGTAAGGCCAGTGAGTATAGACTGCAATGTGATGTCGTTGAGGTTGTTGGAGAGTTCATCATTGCTGGAAACGAAGTTGTTGGCGTCCTTAGCGAAGGCGATGTAAGCGTTCTTATCTGTGTTGATGGGCTCGATATCCTTAGAACGCTTCTTAACGTCTTCGAGTGATGACTTGAGCTGTGGTAAGCACTTCTTAAGGCTTTCAGCGAATGTTTCTGGGATCTTAGCAGCACTGTAAGCAGCAACAGCACCCATGAGGACCTGTATTGTACCAACAATGGCCTTGAGAACCTCAAGTTTAGCAACATCGATTGGCTTGGTTGGTTTCTCTGTCCACTGTGGTGTCTCGGCATCTTCGAGCATATCGATGAGTGAGTCGATCATTCTGTTGAGAGAACGTGTTGTTCTACGAACAGTTGTGGAGTTGGCGGATGTATCTGTAGACAAATCTTCGATAGCCTTGAGAGAAGAGACAGACATGACGAACTTGCCAATAAGATCAGAGAAGTTACTTGGGTTGCCAGCGTTTGTAACAATGAGAGAGCGGGCAGCCATGGACTCGCCAGTAGAAACTGTTGTGAGGATGTCTGTGATAGCATTCTTAACGAGCTTGCGGTCCTTACGGGAAACAGAGCGGACAAAGCTGTTGACGCCTGTCTGGAACTTGGCGCGCTTGTCAAGAAGTCCATCACGAGCTGTTCTGATGTTGGTGACTAGTGCGATCTCCTTGAGTGGATCAAGTGTATGAGCGGAGATAATTTGGATAAGCTTTGGCTTAAGAGCTGTGAGCTTGGTGTTGAGCTCAGGTGTGATTGGGACTTGCTTAGCCTGGATGTCGAATGTTGGTGCTTCGACTTCGGAGAGTGGCTGCTTGAGGGCATCCAATGGGGCATCCTTGGTATTGGAAGCTGTGTTAGCAGCATTGAGGGCGTGTGTATCAATAAGAGACATGGCGATTTCGTCAACATCCTTTGTGTCGATAGAACGCTTGACATTAGCAAGAGCATCAACGGACTTGAGCTCAATGCCTCTCTCAAAGCAGATTGCGCAAAGAGCACGAATTGCTGTGAAAAGCTTCTCGATGTTGGTGTAGAACTCCTGGGAAGATTTTGGATCAGCAAGGTTAGCAGCTGTTGTGGAGATCTTAGCAGCAAAGATAGCCAATTCAGTTGCAGAGCATCCGATAAGCTTACGAGCTGGTTCTGGAAGTGATGGAATAACACGGATAGCAGCTGCGCAAAGCTGTGGCATGAACTGAAGGAGTGTGGAAGCATCGAGTGGGTATGATGTACCCTTGTGGTTGAGAAGCCTTGTGAGGAGAACACCTGCTGTCTGGGACTCTGTAGCAAGTATGTTCTTGCACTCAGCGATTGGAACCATAGACATTGATGGAAGGAGTCTGAGGATAGCAGCGAAGAGGTTGGACTCTGCTGTAGCGAGCTGATGGTTGGATGGTGTCTCGTTGTTGGAACGGACAGAGAGATCGAACTCTGGGATGTTAACCATGAAGTCTGTGATTGGGAGCTTCTTGCAGTTGTTGATCATCTGAATGATTTCGGCAATCTGGCCTGCCTGGCAGACGAGCTGCTCCTTCTTCTGAGAAGCGATGAAGACATCAAGCTGTTCATCAGAGATGCCGCACATTGTGGCGATAGCATCCTGAGCCTGAGTGTACTCCTGGAGAGAGTACTGGCTGGCCTTGGCATCCTTAATGATGGCGTTGATCTTCCTGGCAATGTTGATAAGCTTCTCAAGAAGGTTCTGCTGTTCTTCCATGAATTTGATGGAGTTAAGGACGAAGTTAGAGCTGCCTTTAAGAAGCTGGCTCTTGAGCTGAGCATCAGCGAGCTCCTGGATGGAGTTGAAGTTGATGCTGTGCTGAAGGATGCCAGTGCTGAGAAGGACAGCCTGCTGGCTGGCAAGCTCGGCATCGTTGAAGCGCTCAAGCTGGCTGTTAAGAGCATTGAATGTCATATCAAGCTGCTTGAGGACCTCATCCATGGATGTTTTCATAGCCTCCTTACCAACGGTAGTAGCTGGTGGGACGTCTGTGATCTTACCACGTTTGATGATGAGATCACTGAGTTTGAGACCCATGTCGACTTCCTTGCGGCGCTTGGATGCTTCCTGAGCCAGCTCTTCGATCTTGGTGGCGGAGAGTGGATCTGGAGTGCCCTTCTGGTGCATGGCGAGGAGAGCAGCCTTATCAAAGATGAAGTTGCGGAAGTCAGAGCCATTAAGCTTGAGAGCTGCGTTGTTGAGTGAAGCAAGTGTGCCATCAACAATAGCAAGGAGTGTGGAAACATCATCTGGATTCATAGCCTTGACCTTGGCGTTGTAGTCCTTGAGTGGTGTGTTCTTAAAGTTCTCAATTTCCTCGATGGCTTGGGCCTTGTTAGCATCCTTAACGACTGGCTTAGCCTGTGGAGCGGCGACGTTGATAGCCTTCTTGATGTTGTTAAGGAGAGTAGCGGCCATGAGGGCGTTTGTAACCATATCATTCTTCTCATAAGTGTTGTTGATACCATTGCCAGCTGGAGCAACGAAGAGATCATTGCCGGAAGCTGGTGTGAGCTGGTTAGCAAGAGATGTGATTGTTGTAGCATTGGCGGATGAAACTGACTCTTGGCGCTTTGGAGCGAACTTCAAGAATTCTGGGCTAGAAAGGACAGCCATGGAGTATTGAATAGCCTCCTGCTCAGCAGATGAAAGCTTTGGTAATTCGTTGGATGGGTTGTTGACCTGGTATGCAACTGTATCGAGTGTTTTCTTGACTGTTGGAGCACCTGGCTTGTTTGGAACGCCTATGTATGGATTCGACATAGCATGGATAGCACGCATGATAGCGAGCTTGTCCTGTGTATTGTCGAGGTATGTGAGAGCACTTTCGACAAGTTCCTGATCGACGTAGTGGTTGCCAAATGTGCTTAGGTTCTCCTTGGCCTGCTGGATCTGGCTTGAGAAGAGTTCCTTGAGGAGCTCCTGCTGTGTCAAGTTCTCTGGGTTGATCTTGTCAGCATTCTTAACAAGTGTATCGATGGCAGAGTTGATGATTCTAGCCTGGTTGAGGATCTCTTCTGGAGACATTTGTGAGTGGATGATCTTAAGAGACTCTGGAAGGTTGATGAATCCGATCTGCTGTGTGATAGACTGCTGTTGCTGGATCAAATCGTGCTGAGCAATGTTCTGTCTAAGAACGTTCTGTCCTTCTTCGGAGCGAGCGAACTTAGCAGCCTTTGGATTGTTTGTAGCAGCAGCGAACTTGAGGGCCATGAGTGTCTGAAGGAGTTGCTCAACAGCAGACATCTTCTGGATGGCGCGAGCTGGATCAGCTTCAGAAGCCTGGTTCTCCTGGATCCACTTCATGATCTCACCTGTGTTGTAGGCATTCCTGACTGGTTGCTTCTGGAGAGCATCTGTGTAGTGTCTAAGGAGAAGAAGTTGGTTGAAGACTTGCTCCTGAGAAAGTGTCTTAGCATACTTATCGAACTTCTCGGAGTCGTTGAGGAGACCAAGTAAGTTGTTGATTTCGTTGGCTGTTCTCTCGAGATCACCAGCATCGAGCTGCTGGAGAGCAGTAGAGACCTGCTGTGGGTTCTTGAGGAACTTGATGAGATCTGGATAGAGCTGGAGAAGGAGCTGCATGAGCTCAGAAAGACGTGTCTGAAGTTCGAACTGATAGAATGTCTCAGCAGCAAGGTTCTCAAGGGCAGCGCGGCCAGATGGTTTGCCGTCCTGAGAGGACTGGATGCTGATGGCTGTTCTTGGGATGTTCTTGATAGCATTCTGCTTCTTGACTGTCTTCTCGTTCTTTGTGGCTTCAACGTGCTTCTTGGAGCGCTCGAGCTCTGCCTTGATAACCTTAGCGGCTGCAAGGCATTCCTTGTCTGTGATGAGATCCATATCGAATTCCTTAGCTGTGTCATCCATGAACTGCTTGGAGAAGTCGATTGGGTATGTCTTGACGATCTCATTGAGCATCTCGCCAAGCTTGTCTAAGAGCATGCCAAGCATCTGCTTTGTGACGAGTGGGCTGCTGGCCATGGACTTGTTGAGAGAACCAACAAGGCGGTTGATGTTATCGACCTTATCCTTTGTCTTTGGCTCGAACTTGGCAAGAGAATGGGCCCACACAGCATCATGGATGCATGTCTCAAGGCGGCCTTCTTCTGTAGCGAAGACGCCTGGGTTGGTAGCAAGTTCTGTGAGTCTCTGGCCGTTGGCGATGTAGTTGCCGATATCGGCTTCTGTCTGGCAGCGGAACTTCTGTTCATCGATCTTGTTTGCCATTGAAGACCACATACGGATGGCTGGGTTGATCTTGTTGATGGCATCTGCAATAGCGATAACGTTCTCACGACCATTGGAGACAACAGAGGAGGACTTAATGACTGGAAGTGTATCTGCTGTGAACTGGAGATATGCCTTGGCTTCGTTGGCCATATCCTCCCACTTGATTGTCATAAGACGCTCTCTACGCTTGAGTGGAACAACCATATCGCGGATGAACTTCTGTGCCGTCTTTGGAAGAGCATGAGCTGTGTCGTCTGTCATAGCCTGTTCAAGGTTGATAAGGAGTGAATCGACCTGACCATTGAACATGTTGGTAAGGGCAAGGTCAGACTCGTAGAGCCATGTCTCGTAGTCGTTGAGAGCACCAATAAGGTTGGAGAAGTCGTTGTTAAGCTTGGAGCGACCAGCGGACTGCATAAGGAGTCTACAAGCCTGCTGAACGTTATGGAGTGGGTCAAGAAGGATGATAGCAGCAGAAATTGAGCCGCACTTGACAAGAAGCTTGGTGTCAGCAACATTGATGGCATGCTTTAGAGCATTGAGTCTGTAATCGACTTCCTCTGGGAAACTGCCGTTGATGGAGTCAACTTCTGTAGCGAGGTTGTTGAGAGCATTTGCAGTGCGGACATAGTTGCGAGCAGCAAGATCTTCAAGGAGAGTAGCTCTAGCCTCTGGATTGTCAGAAGTGAGAGCAGCAATGAGTGCAGCACGAGTAGCTGTGACTGGATCGCCACTTGCAAGGAGTGGGGCGATAAGTTGAGCAGCGTACTTGACGAATGGCTGAAGCATTTCGGCCTTATCAGCGATGGACATGAGAACATCTTCGAGAGCAGCAAGGACGTTTGGTGGAAGGTTGGATGTGTTGCCTGCAAGGAACTCGGAGAGCAATCCAAGTGTCTGTGAAAGGATCTCTGGCTGAACAACTCTTGTCTTTGGATAAAGCTGTGTAGAGAATCCAGTGCCCTTGGAAGCAGATGTGTATCTGCTTGTAGCATCAAGGATATTGAAGACAGCATTGGCAATATTTGTAAGCTCTGGGTATTCCATGATGAGACCAATGAGGTTTGTGAGTGTTGTGTGGATGTCATCGCAGATACGCTGAGCGAGACCTGGCTTGGCACCCTTGATGTTGTTGAGCCAGCCCTGGTTGTTGGCTGGGAGATCCTTCATTGGAGCTAAGGCTGGTGTGTTGTAGTTCTGGATGTACCACTGGCCTGTGAGAGCCTCGGTGAGCTTCTTGAGGAGTGGCTCGATGAGAGCTGTGAACTCCTTTGTTGTCTGGGCGTTGAAGTGTGGCTTCTCGAGTAAGCGGCCGATTGTCTGAGCGTTTGTAGAAACGTTCTTAGCAATTTCTGGAAGCTTTGGAACACCAACGATTGGAGAAACGAGCTCGGAGTTGGCAGCAACCTGAGCAAGACGGTCCTTGGAGTTGTTGAGGACTGGAAGGAGCTTCTTCTCATCAGCCTTGGCTGTGTTGACATCGATAGAAAGCTGGTTGAGAAGGGCGGCCATTTCGTCGATGAGCATCTTTGTGTTTGGACGAGAACCAAGCTGTGGAGTCTCGGCGATGGACTTGATGAGTTGAGAAATGTCGCTGAACTGCTGAACCATTTCTGGAATAGCTTCGTCGAGTTCGTTCTCGTTGTCGATACGGCGGAATAAGTTGATATCGGCGTTGACTGTGCCCTTTGTTGGGATGTTACGGACGCATGTAACAGCCTGGGATAACTTGGCGTTGGCAAGACCAAGTGTATCGAGGAGCTTTTCCATGATAGCCTGATCTAACTCCTTTCTGAGAATGTTCGGGACGTTCTGGACATCGTTGTTGAGACCAACAAGCTGTGGAAGGAGTGCCTTGAGGCCCTGGACTGTGTTGCCTGTCTTTGGAACTGAGCGGAGCATGTTCTCTCCAGCCTTGAGAGCCTTAACCCATTCATCGATAGCAGCAATAGCTTTCTTATTCTTGGCAACATCCTTGTTCTTCTTGAGATCCTCGAGAGCCTTGGTGAGGGTAGCTGTTGGAGCAATGCAAGCAAGGATTTCCTTGGTGGCATGCTCTGGTGTTGGGATTGTGACCTTAAGAAGGTTACGGAGAACAGCAAGGCATGTCTTAGCAATAACTTCTGGTGTTGGGCCAGGCGTGCTTGGAAGACCAGCAAACTTTGGTGGGAGTCTCTCGACACGGTTGTTCATCTTCTCAATGATGTTGTAGAGCTGCTGGATATCGTATGGTTTGAGCTGCTGTTGATGAGCGAGCTTCTTCTTCATGTACTCGATTTCCTTGTTGACCTTATCAAGATGAGACTTATTGTTAGCAATGGCATCCTGCTGAGCAAGTGTCTCGAGCTGCTTGATGTATGTTGAAATGGCATCTTTGAGGCTCTTGAGCTGCTCCTGTGTTGGTGGAAGGCGGTAGACATTGAGTGGAGCATCTCGGAGAGCAGAGACAGCAGCACTGATAGCCTTGATGGCATCTGTGATACTGCTGTCGAGCTCGTTGTTACGTGTGATTTCAGAAACTTCTGTAGCTGGGAGCCTGAGAAGGTTCATAACCTTGGAGACCTTATCAAGATCCATGATGGCTTCATTGATTGTATCATTGGCGAATGGATGCTCATGAAGCTCAGCACGATCGCGGACAAGGTTAGTGTAGAAGTCAGCAACCTTTTCAAGGATTGTGTCAAGCTTGGCGAGTGTTGCTGGGTGCTTCTGCATAGCCTCGAGCTGCATTGTTCTGTGAGAGTGGTTTATGATGTTGGCAACAGCTGTCATAGCGTTGTGGAACTTCTCGATGTGCTGGCAGCGGTCTAAGTCTTCGTTCGTTGGCATGTCGTAGAGGGCAGCATCAAGATCTGTGATGAGACGTTCAAGAATAACCTGGAATGAGTTATCGTTGGTGTTCTTGAAGATGAGTTCGACTGCCTGTTGCATCTTTGGAATCTCATTGCAAAGTCTGAGGAGGTCAACCTGCATCTGTCTCTGAGCAGCACCGTTAACCATGTTCTTGCGGAGATCCTTGATGTGGCTCTCGATGATATCAATGTTAGACTTAAGATCTGTGACGGACTTCTCAGTTGTAGCGAGACCTGGCTTATCACGAGATGCCCACTCTTCTGTGTTGAGAGCAGCGAAACGTCTTATCATGATCATAGCATCATCGACGACCTTATCGACGTTAGCTGGGATTATGTTGACGAAGTTTGTGGCACGAAGAGCAGCTTCGAGCTCGTCAAGGAACATGCCGAGTTCCCTTTCTGTGCCCTTCATGGCTGGGTTCTTCTTAGCTCTGAGTTTGCCAAGAAGAAGTCTGAGAATATCGAGTGCCTGGTGAGATGGAAGTGTGTTGTTTGGATTGAGAGCAAGTGCAAGAGCAGCATTTGAGAGTATCTGTGAAAGATCCTGGAACTCCTTCTTGAGATCAGTTGGCATCGTACCCAAGTTGGAGTCGATGTACTTCTTAGCCTTGATAAGGTTGAAGAGCGAAGCATTGACAGCCTTCTTGTTGTTGATGAGTGTAGCATTTGTATCACCAGCAGCAAGCTTGGACTTGTTAGAGAACTCGATTAATGATGCTTCGACAGCTTCTCTGCCTCCTGTTAGTGTGTTGAGGAGATCACGAAGTGATGGATCATCAACATTGGCCTTCTCAACGAGCTGCTGGAGGAGCTGCATAAGGTTACCCAACTGCTCAAGCTGTGGGATGATGAGTTGATCGAGAACCTTTGGATCTGTAGCATCTGTGAAGTTGGCAGCAAGGCGTGTCAATGAGTCTGCAGAGTTCTCCAAGTTGCGGATGAGAGCACGTGTGTCGAAGCCAAGTCCCTTGAGCTTGTCGAGGTTCTTGAGGAGGTCGAGTGCGAGCTTGTCCTGGAGATCGGTGAGAGCAATGAGTGATCTGGAAACTGGTGTGAGCTTGGCCTGGTTGTCCTTAGCGACAGTAGCAGCATGAAGATCGATGCACTTCTTGAGGTTCGGGACGCGAGTGAGAGCATCCTTGATGGCATCTTCGATCTGGCCCTGGTAGCGGTAAAGCTCCTGATCGGACTGCTCGATCATTCTGCCCAAATCTCTAAGGCTCTTGATGAGATCCTTGAACTTGTTGTACTCAACCTTGAAATCATCACCAAGATCATCTGGATTGATAAGAGCCATCATATCGTCGATAGCGTTGATGCGAGCATTAAACTGCTGTGGTGTCATCTTGGCGAAGTCATCCATGATTGCTCTAAGGCACTTCTCAATCATCTCCATAGCATTCTTGGAACGGTTGACACTGTGGCCAAGCTGGTTAGCCTTCCAGAAGCTGCTTGGATCGTTGTAAACATCCATGATAGCACCTGGGGCATTGTGAAGGTCGAAGTTGACCTGAACGTCTGATCCGGTGAAGTCGTAGTCGTCGTAATCTCTGTTCTTGTCGAGGTAGTCGAGGTTGATATCTTCGATCTTGATGTTATCAGTATCGAATGATGTTAAGTCGACGTTATCGAACTGGAAGAGTCCTGGATCATATTCCTGGCCAGTTCCAAGCTCTGGATTGTTGTTGTTCTTGAGCTTGAGAAGGATGGCACGGATTTCATCGATTGAGAGAAGATGTCCGTACTGGTTCATGAAGTGTGCAAGTGTATTGACATATGTGAAGATCTGGTTTGTATGTGGAGATCTGATCTGGATGAAGTTGATGAAGTTGTTATCGTTGTAGTAACGAAGAACAATGCATCCTGTTACATCTGGATAGTAGTGGATGATCTTTGTGTACTCGATTGTGTCAAAAAGCTTGCCACCTGTCTCGATTTGGATGAAGAATGGAGAAAGTGAGAGGACACCTGGACGCCAGTCCTTGAAGGCTGTCTTGAACTCGATGTCGTGATATTCCGCACCGAATCCACGAAGCTGGCAGACTTCAGCGATGTACTTAGCCTGAGCATCTGGTGCAGTAACTGGAACGATGGAGCGGCTGATTGTATCAACCTTCTTGATAGCATTCTCAGAGTTCTGGAAAGCAATTGGAAGAACGCTGGCTGTGCCGAACTTCTCAAGATGAGAGTTGAAGTCAGAGACGGACTGGATCTGAGCATAGACGGAATAGATACCGAGATAAGCAGCAAGATCCTCTGATGTTGGGATTGAACCGTTTGTAACAGCGAGCTTGCAATCGTCATAGAGAGAGCTGATGTTCTCCGGCTTGTCGAAGAACTGGTATGTGAAGACGTAGAAGCGGCGTCTGAGGTAGAGATCCCAGATCATATCTGTCTGGTATGGAAGTGAAAGTGCGATATCGAGTGGTGTGAAGTCTGGTGTGTAGAGTGTGTAACCATCCTCAACGCCCATTCCAAGCTGACCAAGGATTGTCTGGCAGATTGTGTTGATTGGATCATCAATCTGAATCTTGTGCTTTGTGATGAAGTTGAGAGCACTCTCGATGTATGTCTCTGATGATGGCTTCATGAAGTAGAGAACGATATCTGGACGTGTGTAGATGTTGACGAGTGGCATAGCATCACCAAGGAAGGCGAAGGAGTAGTCAGAAGCGAAGTAACCAATCCTGTAGGATGGATCCTTGATGAAGAAGTGCTGCTGAAGGATTTCAACAGTCTGAGCCGCTGTCTTGTGTGGGTTGATTGTGATAACGCGTGGTCTCTTCTCGTTGAACCTGCTTGCAAAGATGATTGGGATTTCGCCAGCCTCGTGTGGGATGTTGCTTGTGTTGAAGAAGGAAACCTTCATGACCTGTTCGCGGACCTTCAAGTCTGGAAGGACACACTTGATTATTTGTGTGATCTTCTTCTCGATGATCTCGGCATCTGATGTGTGGAAGTTCATAACTGTGGAGTCACCTTCATCAGACTCAATTCTGACACGAAGATCGTCCTGAATGGACTGACAGTTGAGAACGTGCTTCATTGAGACAGAGATTGTCTCGCGAGATGTTGTGTCGTATGTAACTTTGAGCTGTGTAGATGAGATTGTGATGTGGACTGGAAGCTCCTCCTTCTCCTCGATAACCTTAGCGTTGAAGACTTGCCTGTCGAAGCCATTTAGCTTGGAAACCTGGAGAATGTACTGACGAGCAGCATTGCCTGGTGTCATCGCTGGTGTTGTAGCAAGAATGTTGTTGAGCTTTGTGATGTACTGTGGCTTGCTCTGCATACCGACTGGAAGGAATCCGTCAAGAGATGTGAATTCCATCTTCTTAACGAGCTCTGGGTTGTCGGAGTGCATGAAGATATCGTAAACAGCAAGCTCGAGCATTTCTGTTTCGGAGATGATAGCTGATCCGTTGAGAGCAGCCATCTTGAAGTCCTCGGCAAGCTTTGTAACGATAAAGTCGTTCTGCATATCGTACTTGGATGTGATGAAGTATTGACGCCTGAAGATGAAGGAATCGAAGATTGGTGCCTGCTCTGGGATTGTCAATCTGAGATCGAGTGGCTCGTTGTTGTCTGCTCTGAGGATTGTGTAACCGATTGGCATTTCGATATCGAAGTGAGCAGCAAGACGTGGGATAAGCTCTCTGATCGACTTTGTGACATCGATAGCTGGATATGTGTAGTTAACACCATCAAGAGAAATCTTGATCTTCATGTAGCGGTTGTAGACTGACATCGAAATGTTCTCGTATGGACGAAGGTGACCAATAAGCTCTGTCTCCAAGCACCACTTGTGGTCTTGTGGAGTGAAGTTGAGCATGCAAGCATACTCGCCTCTTGGGTGAAGACCCATAAGCTTACTGACTCTGGCCGAGACCTGCTTACCGTTAAGACGGCTATCGAGAGCGATCGACTGGCTCATGTTCCTTTCTGCAAGAACGTATGAAGCATTAACGGTGATTCTGTAGCAGGTGGCGACTTCTTCAACATCGAGACCTTCGGCGATAGCGTTGTTGAGAATTTCGATACCAATGTGGATGTAAGATGTGATGATCTGCTTGATGAGTGCAGCCTGTGGGCTCTTGAAAAGATCGAAGAGTCTGTGGCCGTTGTTTGTGCAGTGTGTGAGTGAGAGCATATCATCAACCTGATTGACATCGAGGAGGTTGCAGTACTCGAAGCACATTAACTTCTTCTTTGTCTGGATATCGCAGGTGTAGATCTTGTATGGTGTAACGTAAAGGAGGCAATCTTTGGCAACAACCTTGCCCTTGACGTTGTCGAAGTACTGGACTTGATAAATTTCAGAGCCGAATGTTTCGATGGAACGAGCAAGAGCGATGTACTTCCTACGAGCATCGTTTGGATCTTCGATTGGCATAACCTTGCAGTAGTTCTTGAGGTCCTTTGCCATTGTCCTTGCGAGCTTCATGTTCTTTGGAACGTACTTGTTGAGGTCTTCTGGGATGTTCTTTGCCTCAAGCTTCTCGTTCTTCTCAGCAATGAGCTGGTAGTAAGCAAGTTCAGCAACCTGCTCATTTGTAAGGTCCATTGAACCACTGAGAACGAGCTCGACAATATCGGAGTATGTCTGCCAAAGAGCACGGTTATCAAGGAAGTCAGCACGAGAAATCATATAGAAACGACGACGGAAGATGATATCATCGAAGTTGTATGTCTGTTCTGGGATTGACTTGATAAGTTCAAGTGGAACGAGTTCGTTGTTCTGCTGAGCGTTTGGTGTGAAGAGTGTATAACCAAGGAAGTTGGAAATACCGTACTTACCAGCGATGTTCTTAAGAAGATCCTTAAGTGGCTGTGTGATATCAAGCTTGATTGTCTTAGAAATGTTGGAAGCAGATGTGATCTTCATGAGTGGTGTTGTGTTAAGGATGACAAGGTGTGACTTACGTGTTGGGCTGATATCGAGGAGGGACTCCTTGGGGCCAACCCATGAGAAGTTGCCATCTGGAGAAATGATAACGATACTGTAGACCTGGTTCGGCTTCTGCTCGATCTTGAAGTATCTGGACATCTGATCGATAAGTTCATCGCCTGTTGCAGCAAGATCGATCCAGAATGTGAGCTTGCTATTCTTGTAGCCACCAAGATCTGGTGAGATCATGAGATCGATCATAGGACCGTGGATAACACCATACTGATCCTGCCAGCCACCAGCAAGCTTTTGGGCTGTTTCAGCACGCTGTCTCTGAAGTTCGCGTTGACGCTCCTTAAGCATTTGCTGATAAATGTTGAGGGAACCATCAACCATTGTCTGGAATCTCTGCATATCCTTTGTTCTGATTTCAAGCGTAACGACGTTATCCTTGGATGTGTGATGTGTGGAGTCGCAAAATGTGAAGTGGATGGAATCTTTCATGATCTTTGTACGAATAACAAGTGTCCATGGGATCTTGTAAACCTGCTTGCCGTTTTCATCCATAAGATAAACGAGAAGTGGGCAGTAACGGAATTCACCATTAAGCTCCTTTCCTTTCTTCTTGTTCTTAAGATCGATGATACGATACTTGACGGATTGGTTTTCAGCACCGAAGTATGGGACATCTCTGACGACCTTCATGTACTTTCTGATGTAGTTGATTTCCTTCTCCTGACGTGGATATGATGGGAAGTCCTTGATGAACTTTGTCTTGAAAGCCTTGTTCATCTTGTATGTTATTGGTACCCACTTCTCGAGCTGGAAGTCCTTGGACTGGACATAAGCATCATCTTTTCCATCGATAAGCAGGGAAAGTGTTGTGAGCTCCTGAAGGACTGAATCTGTGGCCTGGCAAGGAGCGTTGAGGAAGTAGTCGTGAGAGTCGGAGTAACCAATCTTGGAGAGCTGAACTGAAGCAAAGTCGTCCTTTGAAAGCATGAAGAAACGGCGCTTGAGATAAAGTGTCTGGAAGTGAAGTGTCTGCTCTGGAATGGAGTACTTGTAATCGAGTGGTTCCATTTCGTTGTTCGAGTGGTGGAAGAGAGCATAACCGTGAACGTATGGTTGATTGACCTGCTTGAAAATGTCTGTAACAACGTTCTGGCATGGCTCTGTGAGATCAAGGAAGAGCTTCTCATCCTGTTCACCGAACTTGACGTTGATCTTAACCTTCTTTGTGAGGATGTAGAGCTTGGAGCCTTCGAAAACACCAAGCTGACCAACTGTGACATCGGAGTTGAGCCATTTTCTGTCTGTGTGAATTTGGCAAAGAACTGCATAATCATCGATCTTTTCGATTGGAAGACGAAGTTCCTTCATAGCGAGCTGGAGAACCATCTTGCCTGTGAAGGACTTATCGTACTCGATCTGCTTTGGTTCCTTATCGGAAATGCTGTTGTATGTATCGAGCTTGAGACGATCCATCTCAGAGACTGGGCCGCGCCACTTGCCTTCAAGACGTAAGCGAGCACGCTCAAGAAGGAGGTTGCGCTGGATTGTGTGGAAGGACTGGATGACATCAAAGATCTCATCAGCATGGCCAGAGCGGATGTTGACAGAGCCGACGTTTCTCTGGAGAGAGTAGTTGACTGTGACGACATCTTCTTCGTTTGTTGTGTTGACAATTGAGTGATATGGGATGCGGTAGTATGTCTTCTTTGCCTCATCGTTGTAGATAAGGAAGTCATGTGGTGTGCAAAGGCACTCGCATCTTGTCTCAGTCTTATCAACATCAACAAAGCACTTGAAACGTATCATACCGAAGCCAGGAAGTGTACGGGCAATGCGAATGAAAAGACGAGCTGCATTGTTTGTATCTGGAATTCCTCTTGAGCTGAGGAACTCGTTAACCTGCTTGTTGAAATTCTTTGACTGCTTGTATTGGTATGGTCTGTGCTTCTTTGTCTCTGGTGGATTGTTACTATCAAGCTTCAATTCTTCGTGATCGACAACATAAGCGTATGCTGTTAATTCGACAGCAGTATCTTCGCTCATGAAGATCTTCTTGTTTGTTCTGATTTCATCGAAAGCATCATCGAAAGCCATCAAAATGGAAGCTGGAGAAACCAAATCGGCAGCTGAGAAGATGAAGAAGCGGCGCTTCAAAATGAGGGACTTGAAGTCCTCGCACTGGTGTGGAAGGTCCTGGAACAAGGAAAGTGGACGTAAAGTCTTCTTCGGCTTTCCATCCTTTTCTTTTGTCTCTTCTCTGAATAAAGTGAAGTCAGAAGGATTTTCGATGTTCTCGACCTGAGCGATCTTCTTGACGATTGTTTCGACTGTATCTGTGATTCCGATGATGTACTGATTTGTGTTGTTGAAAATTGTGGATTCGACCTTGATCTGGAATTCTGTTGGGAAAATGCAGAACCTCATACCATTGAAGACGGAATAATCTTCGAGGTACTTGTTGTGATCGAACCAACGCATATCATCTTCAGAGAAAACAAGCAAGATTGAGTAATCCTCGTATCTAAGTCCGAGGGATTCTGTAGCTGCAGAAATAACTTGTGTGAATGAGTATGACTTGCCGTATGTAACAGGCATCAATGTATTTGTCTGGAAACCATTTGTGGTGTATGCCTGGATGGTTTCCGAGTCCTGAGCATGGAAACCAAGCTGTGTTTGTGTATCGAAAACTGATGTATCAAAGCTCTCGACATTCTTAATTCTAACATCAAGATCATCCGCCGAAGTTTCTTGAGCGTTAGGATCAAATTGAGAAACATTTTCGAATTGTGGCATATCTTGTGGAATGATTCCAGATTCGATCTGTGGAATATCAAAGTTAAAGTAAGATGCTTGTTGTGGTGTTTGATAATTTTGTGGTTGAAGATTTGGAAGATCAAGTTGTGGTAAATTGACTTGTTGTTGAGATGGGTAGGCAACTTGTTGTTGTGAGTTGTATTGTGGATATGGAAGTGGACGGGTATCTGAAGCCCAAGCAATAAAAAGATGCATATCGTCAACGAGCCCCTGTTGCTCCAATGTATCTTGATAATTCAAAACAGCTTCATAACCGTAGCGCGAGATGTACCTAACCACATATGTGTTGTTGAATTCAATACCGTGGGTGTAGCAAGCTAATTGTAAGAATTGCTCACCAGTGTATTGAGCTCCATACTGGTTCATTTTTGGACTAGGATCATCTAAGCCAGCACTCGTGTATAAACGAATCACTGACATATTAAAGTTTTAAATAAAATGTAAACATTTCAAAAATATTAAAATTAAGGATATAGGGTATACACCCAAAGCTACCCCCTATATTCTGAGAAAAATAAGGTAATGAGAAATGAAGTGAAATGAAAATATTTTGTCACTTTTCGATGGCTGAAACTAAATGCTCAAATCGCACTCCAAATTTTAAGTATATGTAACTGAGGCAGAATAAAGATGATACATTGATCAATAACAAGTGATAATATTGACAAGGGACAAATGCTGTTGGTTTGAAAATTTGGTCACGTTGATATCATAGCAGCTGCCTGCTCCCTAGTACATGTGTAATAAAGTGTGTAAACAAGCTCATTTACATTTTTCTGTTAAGAACGATTTCGCACTTCATGCCTCAAATATCGAAGCTTTGGCTCTTTAACTGTATGTTGGTTATATAGTTTGTAGATCACTTCCAATGTAATCCCATGTATTTCGCTTTGATATTTCATCCAAATCATATGTTAGTGCAATATAAAGCTGTAATCTCGGTACGGTGACTCTTGCCAACTTATGTGTTCAAGAGTTCATATCATTATGTCACTTTCAAAAGCAAAATAAAAAAATCGCCAAATCTTTTTATTTGCAGTTGAGCTTAAACAATTTGACAGCTTACTGCCTATGAAAAATCAACTTCTTTCGAATTAATAATTTTACCAAAAATCAAGTATTTGATAGATCGATAAATCTTAAATATGTTGATGAAGCTTTTCTCTGAGTTGGCTAAATGGAGTGCTTGAAGCTTTATATGAATTAAAGTTTGTTACAGAGTTTTTCATATTATAGGAATATTCAATAAAAAAAATTGAATGATTTAAGCACTTACATAGTATGGATATTATGTACACACTGTGTTTAGTTTAGATCTTTAATATTGGATGTTAAACACACAGATCTGATTTTCGAATTTGAATGAACGTTAAATCGAAAGGTTATTTTGCTTTAATGGGCTCCTCAAAACTGCGCTGATGCCCATCATTGTGAATAATACTAATTTTCACTTGGACGTCATAAAATATAAATCTGGATATTTTCCAAGGTTAACATGTGAATACTCAAGAAATATGTTTTTTATATGCTTGCGACTCTATGTCCATAAGCAGCCATAAAATAATAAAAAACGCTATCAACATAAAATGACAAACATTATAGATCAAATCCTGATATCGATTTAGTAGTATACAGAGTGTGATTTTTCATGGTAATCCAAAAATTTGTCTAACCATGAAAAAATCCCACTTTGAGAATATCCATAATTATAATTTTCCTAATATATATAAAATAAACAATTTTCCTATAATTTATATCGAAAACCCAATAAATTCTTATAATTTGTTATTAAAATATATTGGAGTTTAATGGAATAAAAAACTTTATTGGAATAAAGGTGACTTTATGCGAATAAAGTGAATTTGGAATCAAACCCTATTTTGGAATAACCGCCAATTTGGAATAATGACGGTTATTCCATATTCCAAAAATATGTTGAAAAGTGACAATAATAAAATACCCGAATAATTTGAAATCGCCGAATATTTGGATATGCGCATAATGCTCTCAAAATTTGGAATCAACTTCGATATTGGAATTAGGAATTATGGATAATAATGGGATCAAAAATACTTTGGAATAACCGTCGGGCAGTTGAAATAATAAACACTTTATCCTTAATGCCAAAATGACTACGTCCATATTAACATGAGGAATTTTGTCATGTAAACTCTATATGGCAAAGCATAAGAGATGGAGAGGAACTTCGCTTTTTACTAGCAATCCAAGGCATTGGATCTCAAAAAACAACCTTTGCTTATATTGATTGCTATTAAATTAGGAGCCTAGCTGTAGAGGAAAGAGGTTTTATTTCCTTAAATTTAAAAAATTTGATTTCGAATCAACATATTAAGTATAGTTTTAGAGAGTTATGATGCTTTATTAGCTGGCTGTACATGTACACATGATATTACACAACATTATAGCAAATTTGATTTCATATTTGTAAATTGACATCATGAAAAACAAAAATTAATATAATCAAATCAATTTATCTATACATCAGTACTGTATACATATGATCAAATACACTATAACTCTAAAACATTCGTCCCGATTTAGAAATTTTATTTTTAAGATCAATCTGATCAGAGCATAGCACCACGCTAAATGAAGAGGTACACCATCAATATGCTATGACTGCTGCCTTCAAAAAGGGGTCAAAACACGCGATTTTCAAAACTTAAAATATAGAAATAACTTGAAGATGCTGCTTCATCATTCAGAATACAGACAACCCATATATTACAATACTCCTAAGATTTGTAGTTTACAATTTTAATTTTTCGAGATACGATCTGGAAATACAAAATAATTTTTACAACTATTATTTTTGAGGCCATGTATATATCTTTTAGGATGCCCTCATTAATGCTATTTGGTTATACTTGGATTTAGAAGGTTAATAAAATTCACACATTTTTTTCCTCAATCTAATCACCATTTATACAAGGCCATCAATATACTTTTCGTCTATATATTAATGCCAGAATAAAAAATTATAAATCTCATTTTGTACCAACCGAAAAAAATTTAAATCAAAGCTAAAAAATAGATTGTTAAGTTTATTAGAAACTTCATGTAGCATATGCTAATTAATTTATCAAACCATAGTTCTTGAATTGAAAAACTCGAGCAGAAATGTAGTGTATGATTGCGCATCTTTTCCAATTTTTATGAACTCGAAAAATAAGGGGCATTGATGAATGTTACATAGTTAAGCTAAGATCATAGTAAGTTAGTTATTGAATTTAGACACGAAAATGCCAAAAAATGATGAAAACAAAATTCTAATCTTTTGCGTTTCTAGAGACTCTTGAGTTTTTAACCTCTGTGCTGTTTGTAGAGTCACATGTCCTTTATTTAAAAAGTTAGAGCCTTTTTTATGTGGAAAAAAATGTATCGTCATTAGAACATTAAATACGCACAAAGATCTAAAAATGTATTATACTTTATCTACAGATATAATAATGATATATGTATAAATAAAAAATATACTTATTAATTGATTATTGAAATATTTGCCTAATTAGTTAAAAATGTTAATGATTCAAAGGTACTCCTTAAAATGTATCGATTTTCTTATGCTAATAGATTATAAATTGTTCTTGAATGCGTTTTTCGATGAAATACATGAAAAAACCTATAAATATAAAATATCGAGATTTAAATATTATGATTTTCATTGTTATTTGCTTTGCTATGCCCGAACAATATGCTTTTTACAATCCCGGAATATTCAAATTTGAATAAATATATGTGGAAATGAGTTTTTCATCGAAAATATTATTTTAGGAATTTAGTTCGAGATTCAATTGACATAAATATTACAGGTACTTTGTACTTGATAAGCTTCAGTCAATCCCAAGCAAAATTGTTCAACAGGTACTTACTTCATATAAGCTTTAAAAAAATGTCATGTAAATTTGATGTTGACAGAATCTAATTTGTCGTAATTTTAAAGTCGATTCCTAATTCCATTATTCCACTTTTGATTCCAATTCCGAATTCATTTTGATTCCAAAAAATCGATTATTCCATTATTGTCACTTTTCGACCTATTTTTGGAATATGGAATAACCGTCATTATTCCAAATTCACTTTATTCGCATAAAGTCACCTTTATTCCAATAAAGTTTTTTATTCCATTAAACTCCATTGTTTAATTAATAATAAAAATTCTTATTATTATGATTTATTAATAGTTTATCGGCATTTAATACAAGGCTAAATAACAACAATAATTTGCAGGGTAACGTAGCACAATATGATGAAAATCTAAAATCTCTGGTACAAATTAATGATGGTACTAGAGGTTTTCAATTACGTACAGTTGATTGCCATGACCAATTGGCACCATTTACAGAAGGACAAGAAACAAGAATTGCTATAACACATTCTGATTTTGATATCACATAATTGACATATGGATTTCTTACATTAAATGTTAAGTTAAATCTTCACTTAGATGGACTTTCTACAGATTTTACCGATGAAGAACATTTGTGTAAACTTTTCGTTGGATTTAAATCAAGTAATCAAATATTTGATCAATTAGAAATAATGTGTAATAACAGATCTACAGGATATCAGCAAAACGAATGTGTACGTGAAGGATTTGCTTATAGTACTATCAAACCACATAATGAGAAAAATTAAGAAATATACACATTCATTATATGAAAACGTTGAAAATCTTTCTGAATCTATTGCTGGAACATACGTTAATTTAATGTATTTCAAAGAAAATAACGTATATAAGGAAGTGAGCTTTGAACTTAATGTTCCTATTGAAGATCTTTTGTGTTTACAAGCTTTCGATATGTTTGTTAATAAAATTATGGGTGAAGTTGAATTGAATTTTTACCCAAGATCTAAGGGATTAGTATGGTGTTCAATAAACCCAGAAAAAGTTAAGGATTATAAGCTAATAAGAGAAAATGAACAAATTGATGGTATATTTACTAAAAATCCTCCAGAATGTTTTACACATCAATTTATTCAGAAAAATAATACAGCAAAGGGAATCGTAAAATTTTCTAGAACAATAACTGGTTCTTCTAACGATATAATTCAATATACAGCAACATCAGGAAATCTCAAGTTAATGGTTAATAGTATGTTCATCACAATGCTTAAGTCCAATATGTTTGGATTTAATATTACTGATAATGCTTTATCATTAATTCGTAACCAATCATCAAATTCACCATTAATTATTCCATCACAAGAATTAGAATATAACGCATTTTCATTAGCTGCCACAGAAGCTGATGTACAATCAATAGTTAACATGCCATTGAATAACGTAACATGTAATTGATTAAAGCATTGAAACTCTCGTTTATACCAATTATTTCAAAAATATCGAAAGATAAACAATTAAAAACATTTTGAATCTTCTTTACAAAGTCAAGAAACTTGCACCTGTAAGGGTTATGCAAAGATTTATTATCTTCTAAGAATGTTTTTAGATCTTCATTATTAATTTGAACTTCTCGTTGATTGTCGAGAAACTCGGTTATTAATAACAAGCATAGTATTGCTTCTAGATGCTTACTAGCATAATAAATGCGATGTAAACAATTGGAATTGTTAAGTTTTGGAGCAGAAATGGCATTTATAAAATCAAATTTTTTCATAAAACAAACGGAAAATATATGGTATATGGATTCTATTGCAAGTAGAAGGAGATTATCTCGAGTTTTAGGGCTTGATATCGTAGAATCTGTAATAAAATAAGGATATTGCATTGTTACATGTTCTGATGAAGTCACGTGATTCTTGTAGTCTAAGAAGTCATATCACGATATTAAGAATGATGTGTAAAACAAAAAAAATTAATTTCAAATTTTTTGCTTTTTTTACAATCTTGAAATTTTCTGGCATCATTAGCATGCTTATCACCAATGCTTGGCACTGGATAAGTTTCAGTAAATCAAAGGCAAGCTTGGGTAACAGGTGCCTACCACTCAAAAAAATTGTATTGGCTGGCATTGAAACGAAATTTAAGTAAAAGTGCCAATTTATAAAAAGTTTAAGTGCGTTTAGATATATCATTTCTTCGGGTAGTACGGCTTTCGACCGTACTACCCAACAGAGGAGCACATCTTACAGCGTCGATTAGATAATGAGACTCGATAGCTACATATATACCATTCACTAGATCCTCTACAGAATCAACAGCTTTGTTCTGATCCTCTGATAACATTCTGAGCAATATAATTTAATCACTATTTCTTTTATTTAAAAGTAAATTCAAGAATCAACCGCGATTTCAATTGTTGTTTTACGAATAAAGATTCATCTGTTGAAGTTGTTTTATTGAACCCAATTTATTACCGCTTTATTTTATTATATTCCAAATCGTAAAAAGAGAAAAGAGAGAAGAAAAAGAGGGAATGGCAGAGAAAAGCAGAGCGAAAGAATAATTATTAGTGGGCATATTTAGAATAGCGAGATTTTGCTGTAATAGAATGAATGCCTGATGCGTGACCCCAACGGAGCCGTCTGCTGGCACAACGCATCAATTCCAGAGGTCAGCTTTTTTCTCAATGGATCAAAACATCACACTTTTATAAAATTAATATTTATAACAGTAGTTTTTTAAAAATTTATGAAAAATACAAAATAAAGTGTTTAATAATAATCCAAATCAGGGAAGTGTAATAACAATATACGTTTTATCATAAAATCACGCTGTGGTGAAATAAAAGAGAGTCTTGCAGTCTGCATGAAAATTATTGTTTCACTACCTAGTCTTACAAGACTCACTGGCTCTAAATATTCTATGCAATGCTAAATTGCCTCGAAGGTCCAAATTCTAATCTTTTAAAAATGTATTAAAAAAGATATTTGGTCCTTAATGTAAATATATGAATGACAACAATGGCTGAAATAACAACTAGCTAACATAAGAGAATAAGTTAAGTATTGAGTAATAACCTTGAGCGTACAACTTTATCAAAATAAGAAAATTCGAAATAAAGTTTTTGTCCAGTTCACAAGATGTAATGGATCTGACAAAGCGCTATGAATGGTAGCGAAATAGAAGTCCCAGGGCTTCAATGAAAAACACTCATTACTTGAGTGTTTTTCTTTGTTTGGCTAGCACATAAGGTCTGAGGTTCCTTTAGTGACGCAACAAAAACTCATCAATGACTGTGTCCGTTACCCCCCAGGCACCATGTTAGTCCTTCACATCATGATAAATGTCACGTTTTTAATTAATTCAATTTTTCCTGCGCACGTTAATTCAATTTGCTTATCCTTTCTAATGAAGACTACTATTTTTTGCAATATCAATACCTATAGTTAACTTGTATCCAAATATTATGCTTATTTCAGAAAAACAGCTTAAAATTAAAGTTATGTGATTCTTATCCGATATTTTTCATCGAGAATAACATATTTAGTATTAAGACATATAATATCTATATATAGGCGAGTATATAGGCTAAACTGTTATTGAGTAAATGGGTGTTTCTTGAATGCAATTGATTTGAATTCAGATATAATATGCGATATATCGATAAATAAACAATACCATAATATGAGGAATAGACATGTTTTATATTAAGCCGGAGGCTGAACAAATGAATCCGAGCATGAGAGGCGTTATAAGTCATTTTCCGAAAATGAACGATTTTTTAAAAGTGCCCCTTTTGAAGTAAATACTTTCAATCTGGAAAAGATGTCGAACAGGCCTTGCGTCGAAATATGCTGCGTCTCCCGCCACATAAAACATTGTTCATGCATCGCTCCATTTCTGCAACTTGGCAAGAAATTGAGAAGAACTGAGGGATTTCAAAAACGAGGCCTCGGGCAGGGCGCATAACATAGTTTGATCATTGATGACAATAAAATAATAGGATTGAAAACAACAAGAAAATAATTGTTTCAATTGCAATATATACCGAAAAATGATTTGGATAACCTATTTACTTCGTTTGGCATAAAATCGTAGCATGAATGCTCGATTTTCAATGGGCAATTTACAAAAAAAATCGAACTCAATTTATTCTGTGTTGTTGAAAATAATTTTCGACATGCGATATTTTGCCACCGACAGTGTAAATATTTTTGTGCAATATTTTAATATTCATTTCTGACTTTTGATTAAAGTTACTGTAAGCTATCAAATCAGTTTCGTATAGATGTTCCGGAACTATGTTCCGATATTTATTTTCCTGAATTTTGAAACGAGTTTTCATAGCAAGTTAGACTTGAGCTGCTCAGGGGCATACTCAGCCCCTCTCCGGTCGCCTGGAATCATAAGAAAATAGAGTGGTTTGACCACTTTTGCTCGTAGGTCGTTTAAAATTTTCGAAAATACGCGCAACCGCATCATTGGGTCCTACTGTCTAATATCTCAAAGAACACAAGTTACAAGACGTTTATTATTTGGATATTTCCCTCAAAAAGCATAATAAATGTTCGATCACGAGTGTCCTGGAACATCCTTATGGAGCAATCTTCGCGGTTTCGAGATTCGACGATGTAAATTCAAATTTTTCAGATTTTTCAATCATTTCAAAAAGATTTTCAAACACAGAAATTTTTCTTGGAATATCATTTTTTCCCGCCAAATTTATGCTCCAGATGTTACCACAGTCTTCTTTAAGTTTACGCAACCCATGGTTCGCTGATGTCATACCCACATTGACAACCATGCGTTACCAAAAAGCAATCACAGAAAGAAATTCTATCTACGAACCCAAACAATTTTCCCCAATGATCTTCAAACAACTATCACCATTCTCGAAAAACCTCTTTAAAACATACAGGCATCATGAAAGCTTTAAAATTTGCAATCACTTTAAAAACAACTTCGAATTCCCAACTCAATCTATCTTATCCCGTTATTTACTCATAGAATGGATGATTCAATTTAGTCTAAATAGTAATCTCAACCATAATGTTACATCAATGGCAGTTAAGCTCTTTGACCTAATTTCTGCACTTACATTTATCCCGAATGAAAAAGCTAAATTATATGCTGGCACATGTTTATTCATAGCAAATAAGCTTGAAGGCGAAGAATATGAAACGTTTTGTCAGTATCTTATCACAGAATTAGATAATATTACTCTTGATGACATAGTTCAAACAGAGCTTCAGATTCTTAGACTGCTTAAATTTAACACCAAAGTTATTACTCCACAGATGTATATAGAACACTTGATTGATATTCAAGCTAACCCATTTATTTATGAAAAAGTTATAGTTCCTATGATGTATTGTTTAATGACGACAGATTGCTGGATCAAATATAGTAGCGAGAACATAGCTAATGCGATCATCGAGATTGTCCAAACAATCTCAGATACACCCCATAATATTACAAATATCCAAAGTTTTAGAGAATGTTTTGATTCTATTCAATCCATATTAGCTAATGAATGTTCGTTTTTAGCACAAAAATTTGATTACATTGCCCAGTTTTTCCTAAATTGTGATTGGTAAGTAAAATTTCCTATTCAAAACATATTCGTTTTTTATCCAATATACTCCTCCTGATACCCAGAGCATTTTGTGATCATCCTTTTCTTTCTCAAAAAAATAAAGTAAACGGTCACCGCTAACAAAAAATCGTTCAATAGCCATCCCCAGTCCATAATATATATATAAAAATTGAGCCTTAATTAATTATTCTTTGGAGGGATTTTTAGTGATAATTCTGCTCGCCACAGTGTATAGCATATGGGTACGCTCATTTCGGGATTTATTGATGTAGCGAATAATTAGAAGTGTTTTAACTCTCAAATTTGGTTTTAGCGACCAAAATTGGCAAAATTAGCATTATTATGTAAATGTTATAATAAACATATTTTAAAAAGTGGATAAGGTTAAAGGTCACGTTTTTTCACAATTTATTTGACACTGTTTACATTAATAAAATAGTATATCTGATGCGAATTATTTTTACATCGTTTTTATTTTTGAACACTTTATTTATATTAATCAATAATTTCAACAATTTCATTGGAAGGCTATGAGTATAAGTCGGTGTATCACATTAAAAACATGTTATATGTGCATGCATCTATGTATATTGTCGTCTCCGCAATGATTTCGTGTATTTATAAATTAAGATACTGAACAATTATTCAATTAGGAGCTTGTATTATGTATTATTTGTAATATGTTACTATGTTGTTGGCATGTGACATATTTATAATAAATATTGCTATTTACTCAATAATAAGCTGATATCAAATTGTTAACGAAAAATATGAAACGATATTATATATGTTTAACACTACAACTATGTATGGCATCACATAAGAGTTATATTTGCCCATACATGTTTGATCTGGTTCTGACCCCCAGAGTTGATACACTCTGAAAAGTTAAAAATTTTCCACAGACTTTTTAACTTATTTCCCATGGATCGGGGCCTCTCTCAGCCGATTAATGATTCTGTCGAGCGTTCGAGGCTGGCGAACATAATGAATAATTTCCGAAGTTTGGTTAGTCGCATGATTTTGTGCGTATGTATCATAAATCAATATGGAGCGAGCTTCTGTGCTCATTCGTAAACCTCAACGACGAATAACATTCGTTTTACAAAAAAATACAAATCACTTTATATCAAAAACAACAATATTATGTTCTAATTCGTCTTATCCTGGTCGTCATCATCGGACGGAGGGGCCTTAGGTGGTTTGGCAAATGGATCGAGCAATCCTTTTGCAATCAAAGTTTTCTGGAGCTTTGTCGACCAATGAAGCTTAATCGCAACGGCAGATCTATCTGGAAAGACCTTTGAATAGCGAGACCACTCATTTCCATAGATCTTCCATATCTCGAATAAGAGATTATCCGCCTCTGCGGTCCATGACCTGATTGGTCGTCCGCGCCTTTTAGAAGAATGGCGCTCTGTCTCACTGGTATCGCCAAAGTTATCATTTTCGCTTGATCTGCTGCTGCCATCATCTCTGTCTGAATCTGTATCATCCTTATTTTTGGTCTTCTCATCATCATCTGTGTTGTATGGGTTTTCCCTTGACCTCATGTGAGAGTATGCTCTTGAGTTCTTTGACCTGAGCATTTCTTCTGTTAATCTTCCTTCTGCAATCATTTTTGGCTTGACTATCGAGTTCCATCTGATTGACAGCTCCGCGGTATCACGTCCCTGGAATGAAGCGGCAATATGTGACCAGTCATTTCCGAAGTTCATCCAAGAATTGAATAATAACTCGTCATCTTCGGGCGTCCAAATCTTAATCACAGTCTTCTTAACCTTCCTCTTGCCCTTACCCTGGGGCTTTGGGTTTTCTTCGTTTTCAGCGTTTTCTGTCTTTGGAGCCTCAGTACCTGATTTTTCATTTCCAGATTTGTCTTCAGTTTCTGAATTATGCTTAGACTCCTCTGAATCCTCCTCCCCCTCAGAATAAGCGGAAGAGTAGTCATTCAAAATCTTCCTCCTCGATCTTTTTGATCTTCCAGATTTTCTTCTTGGGATATCAGGCGCATCTGCAGCGTTCGTTGCAAGATCTATAGCTATTGGAGCACGTACGTTCTTCTTTCTTAAGTCTTGGATTGTTAAACGGCCAGATGCAATCATTTTCTGTCTGAGAGATGCGTTCCAATGCAATGAAACAGCAGCCTTTGTTCTTCCTGGGAAGTACTTAAGAATTCTTCCCCAATCACTTCCATATTTCATCCATTTTTCATACAATAATTCATCTTGGTCAGGTGTCCAATGCATTGCATATGTTGGCGGAGTCTCGGGTTCTGGCTTTGACTTCTTTCTTCCACGTTTGTGACGGCGATATGAATCATCGTCACTTGCGTCTGAATCAGCAGATGCAGATTCGTCAGATTTATCGCCATCTGCTTTATTTTGCTTCTCATTCTCATTTTCTTCTTCTGCTTCTTCCTCTTCGTCTGGTTTCAATCTTCCGTCCAATTCTTCCAGCGTGACACCGCAAAGGAGTGCTATTGCTGCTTTGACATCATAATTAGTATATCGTAGAGCGTTTTTTGCGAACTTGTGAGGGAATCCCATATTCTGAACATAAATTACATTTGATTCAAAATTTTCTGGATCATTTTTATATTTTCGTTTAACATTTGAAACGACTTCGCCATCATCAGTATAGTGTAATATTTGGTATATTGGTTCATAATCAGGGAACAAATTCTCGTATTTTAAAGGATTTACGATTGGCTTAATTTCTGGCGAAATAATGCATTTCATTTGAAGTTTATCCTCGTGCTTGAGTTCACTAAGCAGTTGTTGATCATTAATTTTTGAACCATTATATACTAATTCTATATTATCAATCGAGAGTGATTTTTCGGAGGATATTTGTTGCCGCACATCATGGGCAGTTGAATTTTCGTTGAACTCGAGAGTGGCAATTTCCCCGCTGTCAAGCTCAACATCTACAATCATTCTTTTGATTTTCTATCGTCGCTAAATTCTATTGAACTAACATTCGATGATCATGTACGTTTGCGACAGACAACGAGCAGTGATTCCAGTGTAGAAGGCATTTGGTGACTACATATATCATTAAACACGGAAAATAAGAAGGATTTACAAATTGAATTAATAATATTAAACAGCTTCATCTTGGTTGGAGAAAAGCTCCAAATCTAATCTTTGCAGATCGAATAAACATGTTTTCATTGGACAATATAAAAATCAGAAAATGATTATCGAAATTTATTGGTCATAATGATGTGAATCTATTACTAATAAGATTTATTGATTTTAATTTTTCTAAATTGTGAAACATAATTAGAAAATACAAAAACATATAAAATTTTTAGAAACATTTTCAATTTTTCGAAAATAACCGCATTTAATGTCAAAGGATATCGAATCAATTAACTTTTCCAACAACATCAAAAACATAATAAAGAACGAATTCAAGGGAGTAAAAAGGGTGAAGCAGGAGACGTCAACAGCGATCTCCATGTCAATTTTAGAATTCGCAAAAATATTGGCTGCCCAAGTTGCTGTCGAATGTAACAAGCACGGGCAGTTGACAAACCAGAAGGACCTTGTTGATGCATGCAAAGCTCTCGGATTCCCTGAATATGCGGACCTTATTTCTAACGTTGAAATGCCAAAGAAAAAGGAGAAAATAAAACCAAAAGAAACAGATATGACAACAGAAGAAATGATTAAATTACAAGCCAAATTGCGTAGGGACGCTGTTGAAGAAGTTAATAGAAAAGATACATTTGGATTTTAAACTTGTTTTATTTACCAAAGATATGTATATTTTTGCCAGCAAATATTGCTACCTATTTGCCTTTGAGATGTTTTTTAAAAAATTATTTTCAAAATGATGTTTATTGATTAAAAATTAATTAATTAAAGGATAAAATGAATACTTTAAGCAATTTAGGCCTGAGCAGTCATGCCTTCCTTATAATCGTAGTTTTCGTCCTCGTCTGTGTAGCAGAAGCCATACCAGATAGCGTACAAGAAGAGGATAACCTGAAGAACGATAACAGCAATACCACCACCCATAGCGTACTTCTTGTTGCTGTTGATCTGATCCTTAACTCTCTGCTCGCATGTTGGTGTTGTGCCATTTTCAGCCACATAACCGCATTGAGACATGTTTAAATATGTCTCATTGAAGCCGCAGCACTTGAGAGCCTTTTCAATCTCCTGAAGAGCTGGTTTTCCTTTGTAATCTTCCCAGTACTTCTTAGCATAGTCCATGAACTTGCCTGTGTAAACGATGGCAATAGCAACAAGGACGATTTCAACAATGACGATAGTAAGGTAGATGAAAGCGTAGAGGCAACGGAAGCACTTGATTCCACCGCAGCAGATCATGAAGAAACCATAGACGCAAACGAGGGCAACGAAAATGCAAACGACGATAATAAGGATAGACTGTGTTCTGAACTTAGGAATGCTATCAAGTTTATACTTTTTGAAAACGTCGCGGCCAAACCAGCAGCAGACGGAGATGATAATGAGAATGACGAGGTTGACAACACCAATAACGGTGCGGGCCATGCAAGAACAGCAGGTCATTTTTTAAATATGAAGTGATCCTATTTGAATGATTTACTTTATATCAAATCTTCACCGGATTTGAGGTCGATACCAACCAATGCAAATCTATACTAATGGTATGATTTTCGCCCCAAAATATCAAATTTTGTTATCGTTAGTCATAAAGATAATTGATAGAAACCGTTTTATGTGACTTTTATAAAAACTTCGATATCGGTCGTCGATGCTTGCCAAAAAGATTTGGAACTGGATCCGCTTTTTTATTAAAAAATTTAGAATAACCTTACAATTCTTTTTTGAAGAAAAACAACAATACAATGGTACATGCACAATCTAAATTTCGAAATTTTTTGCTCTAAAAAACTTGACCTCAAGTTTTCTCTTGTTTCTTGGTGCATTAGAAAGCTATCCTAGTATTGCGTGGTCTATCTCTATAACCGCCGTTGCTGTGGGATTTCCTGATTGCCTCACCTTCATACCGAGTGAAATTACGTCGTTCAGGTACTCCACGCAAGTGTCAGGACACATGGTTTTAACAAACAGAATTCCAGTCCTGATGTTTTTGATTGCTTTCAATAAATTTTGCTGCTCGTGATTGGTTGAGATTTGTTCACCATTTTCACGGCTTCGCTTACCAGCGAGTTGGCGCGTGAGACTAAAATCTGCTTGGTTGACAACTTTCTGAGTTTTTCTAGACCTTCACAAAGCTTCAGAAGTCCATTGCCGAAATCCGAGATTTCGACGATGTTTGGGATAGTAGTCTTGATATGCTCGTTAATTCGATCTGAAATTGATATATTGACAATCCGTTAAAGTGATATACATAGGTCATCGTATATTTCTTGCTGGGAGCAGAACTCTCTGACAACAATGGACGTGATTCTTTCGGAAGAATCACTAATGTTCTGTATTGCGAATTGCGAATAATTATTTATGAATTTTGCTGCTGAATATTTGGAATTTTGATGAGCCCTGGCCATTACATTAGCGTTATTGATTAAGTTCAAGATGTTTTCGGAGAATTTTTGATCTAAGAGTGATAACGACAGTATCATGTTGAAGTATCCATTTATTTCTTGCTTCTGCGACAAGGCGATGTTCAGCAAATGCTGTGGATTGATTGCTCTTCCTATCCATTCTTTCTTGAGTTCCGCAATATAATCTTTACCGAAGAAGGATTTCTTGCCAGTGTTTTCGCCGTAGTAGCGCTGGATGTACAATGCTTTTATTTGTACTAAGTATGAGATGATCTGCTCAGATGGTAATTTTGGTGTGGAAAATAGGCCACCTTCCTTTCCTTTGTTGATAAGGACGCATTTCGGTATATCCCAAATCATATTAATGCAATGTTCAGCAGAATTGAGGGTGTTTTATCCGAATTGAAGTAAATACGCGCAAATCTTGTAATAATGGAGGTTGTTATACTCCAAATTCTTCTTAAATGTCTTTGTAGCAAACATTGCATCGGCGATTTTCTCGTGATCAAGAGAATCAATGTTATCAAAAATTGCTTCGGCAAAATCAGATGAATTTTCATTACTTGGATGGAACAAACATGCCAGAGAGTTCCTGAAAACTTCGGATGCAAAGAAAATCCTCATATGCTGCTTTGGTGCTCTAATTAAAATATTATGGAGAATATCAATCTCTGGTGTAGCAAGAGGACCTTCGAATACGAAGTTGGAGAGGGATGACATGAACTTCTGGAAGTCGAATCCAGCAAAGAGTTGGGCACCTTTTTCTGGTGGGATAACCTTGAATGAAAAGAATAGTACATGGATTCTTGGTATGTTTGATGGTGGATCAACATTCTGGAAATAACTTCAGATTGCAAGTGACCAGCAGAAATGATCGATCTGAGGAACTTGAAGAAATCTCCCTCCGGATAAGTCTTGTTGACTTCATCAACATCGAAGCCAATGATGGAATGCTTATGCAATTTAGTCAACGATGGAATCATTCCGAAGAGGACTTCGAATATTGAGTTTAGTATCATTGGCTTATCATCTGGGATGCAAGCGTTGATGATTCCCCAAACAACTTGCGAGAGCTTTTCGCGAATATTAGCATGCATGTCCAACAGCCATGTCTCAGCCCACTGGACGAAGTTGTTGAAGAATCCTTCGTATATGGTTTCAGAGCAGGCAATTGTATCGCGTTGAACTTCATTGAGGAAGTTGAGCTTGTACTCTTCATTGCACTTGTTGAGGAATGAAATGATTTGCTTATTGCGGCGATCGCGATAATGATCATTTATACTAGCAATGAATAAATGACTTGCAACAGCTGGAGCTATCGCATTGTCCGAATCAAGGACTTTGAAAATATTATCTTGAATTTCCTTCTTTTCAAACAATGCGACAGCGATTAATTTAATGAATGATTTGATATGTTTTGGAGATTTGAACATGTAATTGAACGTCGTGATCTGAAGCAATTGGATATATATCGTTTCATTTCCAACATTCGAAAGTAGTTTGAATAAACCTGATAGATCGATGTTTTGATAAATGTTTTCGTTTTGGTGATTGCTTTCATAGACTTCGATATCATCTATAGCAAACTTACAAAGCTTTTGGATTGTTGATTCATTCAATAATCTTATAGAGACATCACCAAAGAAGTTAAGAAGGCTTTCACAAATCATCCACTTCTCACAGAGTTTATCATCTATGAGTTCAAGAATTGAATTCAGAACTTCTTCACTTGGAGAAGCATTGAATGTTGACGCAAGAATTGAAGAATATGATCTGCGGACAGATCCATGTTTGTTTAGCAAGAAGTCCATGTGTGATTTTCTGTTGAGGAAATCGATTGCTGTCTGAGATTCACTGACAAACAGCGATTTAATTCTTTCCGAAATAGATATAAGTCTGACGGAGTCTGGATTTTCTTCAGACATGATTTCAAAGAGTCTGTGGGTGCAAAAGTTTGGATTTGACTGCTCGGCATCCATTCTCGAAACAATCTGCTCATATGCGTGTGAATGCGTTCTTTTTGTGAAAATGCTGGACTTCACTTTCTTAATTGTTTCGTATATTATAATCAAGTTCGGCGAATTTTCGAGAGTTTGCTCACCAAACAACTTCTCAAATGCTTCTGAATTGACGATCTCTGAAGGGAAAAGAAGCATATGAGCATACATTATCTGAAGTTCATTTTGCCAAGTTCCCTCATTGAAAAAATCAGCGAGAATGAGATTTGTAAACTGAAGATTTTCATAAAGTTTAGAAGCGATCTCTGTTGCAATAGAATGACCATAGAATTTCTTTGCCTTTGGGAATGAGTTAATATCTTCTGGAGTGAAGTTCTTGTACTCATCTCTTGCTGCCAAAATAATTGGGAATGATTTGAGAACTAGATCAGAGAATCTGTCAAGCATTGCCATCATGAGATTCAGGAATTCGTTGGATGGTTCATAATAGACACTCCAGTTAAGAAGAATATGATTAGTAATGACATGGAAAATTTCCTCGTAGTACTTCACGTCATCCAGTTGTGGCAATATATTGCAAAACATGAAAACGTTGCTCTTGCAAACTCAGGTGTTGGGCATTTGAAATCAAGTCTTGAGATTGGGTCCTGAGGGAAGTTGAAACGTTTGAGGAAGCATTCAGAGAAGTTTTCGAATAATCTCAAGCGATGCTGCATAGGAAGTTGGAGGCTGATTTGAGAAACTAATTCTGGAAAACCTTCAACCAATGATTCAAATGAAGGCTCACATAAGTTACACATGATACCAACAATATCGGCATAATTCTTGAATGTAGTAATAATTTTGAGAATTAATTCCTTATCATTGCACCCTTTCATCAATAACTAAAGCTCTTACAAGTGAAGTCGGTTCAACAAGTGAATTAAGGACAACTGGATATATCGTGCAAACTTCAGCGAAGAATGAAATAGAAGAATTTGATTTTGGATTGGCAGCAATTGTGAAATCATTGGATTCAAACTTGAGAATTGTTTCTGGGAAATGAATGACAACTTCACGCGCAACTCCTGAAATAATATCAAGTTCATCAGCTGAGTAAGAAACCATTCCTTGGACAATTAAAATGGCAATTCTTATTACTGTTTCTGCTCCACCTGTTGATTCAAAGATTTTAATCCAATCGGTCTTCAACTCCAAAGCTGGCATGAGGACTTGCGTTTCACTATCAATCGCTGGTACTTTACTGAGAACCTGGAAGATATACTTTCCTGACTTCTTTGTGAGAAGTTTAAACAAGTTTGAAGCGTTTTCATGGCTGATGAAATTTCACCAGATTCCTGAACTTTATGTAATAAAGCGAGCGCAAATCCAACGTTGTCAGGATTTTCGATGCATTTCTGTATTATTTCGTTTGCATGACTTTGAGCAGAGATATAAGAGCCTAATTCACTTCCGGATTCAAATGATTTTTGGATAATTTCTTGGTCGCTCGTAATTTTATGAATTTCCTTGAGTACTTCGAGTCTAAGTTCGTTGAATTCGAGTGTCAATAACTTTGTTTCTAATTTTGTGAGAGATTCGAGATTTAATTTTCCAATAATGCTGAGCATGTTTTGGAGATCATTCTTATTGGCTGATTCGATATACGGAGATAGATTGACTTCAACAGAATCGTTGATATTCGAAATTACAGAAATTATTTCTGATAATGATAATTTTGGAATGCAAATATTGAATAATGACTTTAATTTATCCGGATATATTGAGTGCAAAGCCAGTAGATCTTCTTTGTTAGATACATACTGTGATAAACGATTAAAATATTTTTCAACATTATCAAAATTGCATTTTCTGAGAGCATACACAAAAAAGTGGTAGTTAGTATCATTAATGGAATCTTGTGAAAAATTCCTTGCAAAGTTATCTCCAAGGCATGATGCCCAAGATTGAATTGCATTTTCTTGAACCGTTTTTGTCATAAAGTGTGTAATAATTTCATTACTGTAGTTCTGAATATATTGAGCGAGCTTTGAGAGCGATTGCTTGGGAGCATTATCGATTATTTTAATCATTACTTTATTAACGAGATGTGTGTGAGTTAAATTATCGATAACCCAGTTGACATTATGATCTATATAATAATTGATTGATTCCGTAATGTAATTATTGATTTTTTGCTCTTCATTTGGATATATATATTTTGAGACAGATTATATAGATCAACTTGCTCATTTCCTATAAAGTTCGAAATATTTTGGAATAAGGCAAAATCGAATGGAATTTTTGTCTGAATATGAGAAAATATATCAAGAAGATATGAAAGCTGGGATACTTGTGACATTTCGAGATTAGCGACGAATGCTTCGAAATCACAAAATACTTTATCCGGTTCAAACGTACTTATTAAAATATCAAATTTCGAAGAATCGTTTGATGATCTAAATAAGATAGAACTTTGTATATCCATCACCACACAAATCGATTTCAGGAATTCATCATGGAAGTTTCCGAAGTGTTTCTGTAATATTTTAACTGAAATCACCAAAATCTGGATAATCATCTGTAAATTCTCGGTGTTCGGCTTATGCAGACCTGTAGCGCGCAAAATGAATGAAGACAAATGCTTATCCAAGAAATCATCTAATAGGCAATTATAATATATTTCGGAGGGATAGAATCCGACTCCAAAACGAAATTCATCAGCTCATTGATCTGATTATACGTTTGCTTGTTTACTATGTCTTTCTTACACGATGAGCAAAACTGATCAAATAACTGAGCGATTGTCATTGGTGAATTTGATTTTATTTTAGCATGAACACAAATAATAGATATACGATTGCACATGGATATGGTATATAAATAATTGTTAAAAGATCAAGTAAGTCGTAGCAATTTCGTGATCGCTACAAAAACTTCAGAAAATTGAACTAAAACTTAGTCAATAAATAGAAAAATACAATTAATTTTTAATAGAATAGTTTATAAAGACCGAAAGTTAATTTTAGAGATGAAATATTATGATCAAATATTTCATGCTTGCCAATCGAAGGAGTTGAAGTTAAAGTGATCGAAGTGATCAATGATCATTGTTGGCCTAGCATGGAGATCCTCAAGGAATGGTTCTGGTTTAATTGTCTGTCTCCACAAGAGAACAGCTGGCATACCGGCGGAGTTTGCAGCCCTAACACCAGAGGGGGCATCCTCGAATACGAGAACGTTCTCTGGTGGATAGTTGCAAATAGCGGCGGCTGCCTTCTGGAAAATCTCTGGATCTGGCTTAGCATTTGTAACTTCGTCACCGCAGAGGATGTAATCGAAGTACTTCTCTAAGTCCTTATGTTTTTCCATCTTATCATTATAACCGTGCCTCTGAGAACTTGTAGCGATAGCTGTCTTGAGTCCCATCTTCTTGATTATCTCGATGATTCTGACAATACCTGGGACTAACTCGCACTCTGGGAGCCACTTATCGAGGTATTGGTAACGAATCTTGACCATCTCTTCTGGGGTGAGGTTAAGCTTGAATTCGTTGATGATGAACCTGCAGACTTCAATATCTGTTCTGCCGTTTGTCTTGTTGACTAAGTGCTCTGGGTACTCCTGGCCAATGATCGTGGAGTTGACCTTCCTGTAGATCGGGATTGTGTCGAGGAGAACACCATCGCAGTCAAAAACTACTGCTTTGATAGGATGCGGCCACGCTTCGGACATCTTTTATAAAAAATGAAATCACTTTTCAATTCCCTCTCAATGCTATTTGAATGGAAGTCCATCACTTACACAAAGCCTTCTATGTCTGATGAGATATATGAATGTTATAAAATAAAATTGAATGATCGCATTTGAGAGAATAAATCTAAAAAATCAAAGGAAAAGTGGTCATTCAAGTTAACGAAAATCTCCTCATTTTTGCTCCAAATGGTCAACTTTACAGGTTTTGTTGTAAGGAGAAAAATGTTCAAAAAAGTTGGGATAAAAGCGTTTTAAACATAATAAGAATGGGCAAAAATGAACAATTGTATTTCTCAATTTTTTTTAGAAAAAAATTCAGTGAATCCACAAAATTTGATCTCTCTAAAATGATTTGGTTTATTGTATTTTATGGAACCGATCCGATATCAACCATTGCATGTGACCAATGATGATCTTTCTCTATATTTTATTTTTTTTTTTATTTTTGATTTGTTCATCACTTGTTTTGTAAGCTAATGGATTGGCATATTCATGGACTCGGTTAAAATAACGTATGCGAAATGTGTTCCTCCATATGAGATTGTTATGTTTGGTCAAAATATATTTGTTTCGTTGCGATCTTTTTGTTAAAACACATCTTTATTAAGAATTTATAATATTCATAACATATATTATTATTTCATTGATAGAAAATGATCTTATACCTTATATTGAATTAAAAAACTATATCTAATATACAAGAACGTAAATGTTGTGCGACATATTTGTTTTCTCTAAAAAGTAAATTTACAAAGAAACAATTATATATGAAACAAAAAATATAATGAATTGGGATCAAACTTGTTCATTTTCATCAACCAATTGAGGCTTTTGTACAGCATCATCTTCGTTCTCTGCTCTTTCACCCCATCTTAATGTTTCAAGAGCGTTAGTCCTGGCACGAGCTGAAACTACATTAAAGTGATTGAAATCCGTGCCAAATGACAAGAAATCACGAACCCAGTCAGTAATGAGCATATTGACGAGTCCTGCAAAGTATAAAAGCATCTTCTTCCATGATTCTTCAGGTGTATTTGCGCCATCAAGCAGATCTGACGTTTCAGCGGCTTCTACTGTTTCCTTTGTATAAACTATGAGAACAACCATGAGCGGGAATGGAGAATCTCCACGAGCGATTTTGATGACACGATTGCTGAAAGCCTTAAATTTGGCAAGCATACCCAGTGGAAGAAGCAAGCCGAGCATACCAGAACCACGAAGGTCCTTGACTGGATCTGTTGACTGGAAGCCAACATCTTCCCAGTGTGGACCAATACGAAGTGGAGGCGTCGATATACCGGTGAGCGCGACGTGTAGGCTTGTCAGTATTCTGTGATGAGTTAAGTCTCCTTCGTTGAACTCAAGTTTGCATATTTTGAATGCCTGACCAAAGGCTTTAAGTGCTCCTTGTGACGGCTTCTTGGGAATACAGAAACATGTTTTAGAGGAGAATTTGATTTCAGGAACAGGGTTTTTCAGATTTTCTGATTGCTCACATAAATATATCGATGCATCGTAGTATGTAATTGTCGAAGAACGATCAATTGTCGTACCTCCTACACCATGCTCTGTTGGTAGATCTTGTTTTAGCTGGTTTTGCTGACTTTCGACTTGATTCCACCGATTCTTTGCCTCTGCGATTTCTTTTGGAACTTCTTTGTGGTCGGAGGAGTCAGAGTCGCTCTGGAAGCTGTCGTCTTCCTCTTTCTTTGGCTCTGGCTTCTGCTGTGAATGTAAATTATTTCTATATTCAGCGTTATCTTCGAGATGAACTGAGGGTCGATTCACCGGAAGAGGAGCAAACCTGACTTTCTTCTTTGCTTGTATCTGCTGATCAGGCTCACTCATAATTCTTCAAAAAGTTAGACTCAATAAAAAGTAGAAATTACTTTTATACAATAAGAAATCTTTAAATTCGACATTTAGGTTCTCTTCGATGCAGTATCTGATTTTAGATTATCAGAAGGCCCCAATGCATTGTGAAAAAATATTCAAGAATTAAAAATTGAATTTTCAGAAGAAATTTAAGTCAATATCGATCCGCTACACGAAGATATAATCTCAGATCACTGAATTATCCGCCCTTTACTCGCCATACGTTTGTTTTATTGATCAAACCGATTTGGAGTTAAGGGTGCACACCAGACGATAAGAGGTCCTCTCAATTCATTAACCTTATCATAAAAAGCTATCATCTGAAGGGTTTTGTTCGAGAAAATGATGAAGATTTTGCAAAAAAATCAATGTGGTGCCATTTTTTTCTTTTCTTGATGAGCACCTGATCTACCAAGTTCGAAGTTGAAAATATCCGATTCGCAACATTATTTTTTAAATCTCCGTGCAAAATGATGATTTTGAAACTAAATTTTATATCCATACTAACCAAAACTCTATTTACAGCTTTCTACTCGCGTTTTGTGAGTATTTGTCGTTATTACTGACAATATATTTTCAGCAGGTTTTGACCAAAGCAAGATTGTATAATTATTCCATTGCTAGATCATTTTTGATACCAATCCAATAAGTAATTACCGTTCTCTACAGCAAAAATTAACTTTTTAACATCATCAAAAATATTTTTATATTTTCTGATCAAATGTGCAGCCTTAATATGCTAAGGCTTTCCTATGTGTAATTTGAATAGTAATATATGTGATGCAGAAGAAATTAATTTTGAGCAAAAATAAAACAATTATTTTTACCAAAATGCGCACTGCATGTGTTGTATGGCTTGCGTTAATTGTATACCTATCTATATTTTTCATGATGGATCAGCATTTGTATGTTTCGAAAAAGAAAATAGTCAATTATTTAATAAAGTTATATGTTTGCAATATTTCCATGAATTTCTTCATGATATATATTTGTCTCGCAAAGCCTAAATGAATCAGAATTCAATAATAAAATTGGCTTTTCTATTTTATTCCACATTTCTCTAAGCTTCCTGCAAAAAGTAAACTTTCATCTCATAAGGTTATATTTTTGAAAAGTTTACATCAAATGCAAGTCGGGCCTTAATAGTTTATTTTGGTATATTCCCATGACAAAAGTTTATTTTTTTGGAACTCTGATTTGAGATATATGAAGTAATACATAAAAATAAACTTTTACATACATACATACATAAACAAACAAACAATTATAAAATAGCATTATGCTACATAGTGAAGGATATTTTCATCATTCTTGTCGACACTTAGATAACTGTCCATTGTCAATGTCTTGATGGCTCTGTCCATTTCGTCATCCCACGTTTCGAAAAGCTTCTCTGTTAGCTTGATAATGCCTTTCTTGAGAGCATCTCGAGATAGCTTTTTCTCGTTTTTCATAATCTTGACTATCGCTGCCTTGACGCCATCGAAATGCTCGACCGGTTTTTCTTCCTTCTTTGACTTCTTTTGTTTCTGCCTTGTTATGGATTCAAAAACATTAAGACGTTTTCCTGCCATTGGTAACTTTGATATAGCGTAGCCACCAGGAACTTTTGCCAAAATCTTTGCTTTCGTTAGAGGGCCGACTGCCGATTTGATTTGTTCTTTTGTAGCGCCGAGCTCAGCAAGTTGGAGGATTCCAGACTCAACCATTTGGAGTATATTATATTGTAGGACTGACATGATGATTGTCTTTTCCTCATTTTCATACGTTGCTTTGACTGTGACAGTCGAATACAGTCCTGAAATTCTTATCTTTTGGTAACTCTTTTTGATTTTCTCTGCAGAAAAAATGATCTCTCTTTCTATTTCTGCAGGAATTTTGATCTTGTCATCAGGTATAATATTAGTCCATAATGGCTTACACACAAGCATGAGATTGTCAACACACTTGTAATCATTTAGAATCAAATTGGTTTCTCTCAATGCATCTCTTCCCAAAACAGGCTTTAGATCTTCAACAAGTTTTCTTTCTAATGACAAATCACTGCTTCTCTTCTGAAGAAGTCTTTTCATCAATGCTTTATTGATTTCATCGTATACATCATCTGGATTGGAGTACAGAGGTACCAGATTAGCAAGCGGCTGTAGATTCACTGTCATTTCAATATGTGCGAAAAACACAAAAGCAAGAGATGAAGGAAAATTGGTTGAAGATCTGTTGATGTATGTTCCAACATATTTCCTCACTGGAAGAGAGTTCGGAATTATAGAAGAAAAATATCTTAAAAACTCGGATAATGAGAAGAAATCAATGGGAGGCTGAACTGATTCCATATATTCTACAACCTTCTTTGAATACACTGTTGATGCTGATGGACATAAGAAAGAATTAAGTTTTGGAAGCAATTTATCATCACGACTCTTGAGTAATGGCTCCAAAAAATCATCGAGATGATTCACGAGCATCAATTCTTGAAGCGTTTGCATTGGGAATATCTCTGAAAGCCTTGTGATATCATCCATCAAGAATTTGAGTTTTTCACTGGGATTCTTATCTTTGTGCTCTGAAATATATATCATATTGAATAACTCTGCCACAGATTGAATGTAATCCAAACCGAGATCCTTGAACATAGTATATAGCTGCTGAACAACAGCTTTTGATTCTGTGCTGTTATTTTTCACAAGATTCTGGAAGAGATTTTTGATTTCTTTTGAAATATTACCTAAAACACGCTTATGAACGTGATCGAGCCACAAACTGCGTCCTATTTGGAGACACCTATTTGTGTGCTTGTTCATTTCTTTCTGGAATTTCCATGCTGGCATCATATTTCTCGAATCTTGTAAATTTTTCAAGCCGAGGAATTTCATGAAGCTTTGAACTTTAGTGATGCTTCTATTGAATTTGGTATAGTGCTCAATCAAATCTTCAATAGTATAAATTTGAATCAAATCTAAATCATCTCGAATTTGGTCTTTGAGATGTTCAAAGATTCTCATTATTGTATTGTTATCCTCTATTTCATGTGCTGCCGTAAAAACTTGTACAAATGATGATTTTCCTTGTTCATTCTTCAAAATATTATTGATTGCATTGACAACGATAATGTCAGCCTTTGGCGGAGGTACTTTAGGTGTCGATTTTACTCGCGAAATTCGAATTGATGAATCACCTGGAGTTTTTGGCGGTGAAATTGGGTATTTCGGCTTAGGAACAGAAGAAGTGGATGCAAGGTACTTCTTCACGCTCGGCAGTGTATTCGATGACGGCATTTTCTTTATCGACTGCCGCTGAGGTGGGACTCCTCGCCGCATAAAAATCTTTGAATTATTTGAATAAAAAATCATTTTTACTTCTCATATTGCAAATATAGATCATACACAATTTAAAACTCAATTTTTATTCAAAAAATTTCCATAAACTCCTTTCTTTCATTCCAAATCACATTCAAACATCTCAAATATTCAATAAACACAGGCATAACTATCATAATATCGTGGAAATCAAAGAGGAAATGTCATTTTTCTAATAAATAATGGTTTTTTAATAAACATTAAGATAAACTAATTAAAAATCGCGTGGATTTGGTGGAGCATTCTCTGAAACACGAGATTTTTGCTGAGATTGTGTATTCTGAACAGTCTTTCCGTATGAGCGTGACTGATAAACAACGCTACGTGCATGGACTTCGAAATATTCTTCGTTTGGATTTCCATTGACTCTGTAGAGAGTATTATGAAGAGCTGCTAATAAATGGGCGAGTTCTGGATTTGTTGTACGTGCTGATCTTGAAATATTTTCAATCTCAGCTCTAACTTCTTGCCTAACTTTCTCTGTTGACCCATCTTCAATATTACTTGAAGACTGGTTATCTTCTGAGAATTTGATGAGCTTTATCTGTAAATCACGTTTCCTTTGCTGTAAATCTTTCATAGAATTTAATTTTGGAATGATTTCGTTGGTATTTGTTAAATTCAACTGCATTTTGATTGTATCCTCGAAAGTGACCATACCATCCTGTAATGCTTTCTTGCTGTCTTCGTTTTTCTTTGACTGATTTTTAAGTATTTCATATTCTTCGTTTAATTTCTCTGCTTCTTTGGACAGTTGAAGCACTTTAACTGCCTTATCGCCTGTCATGCCTTCCAATATGCCGTATTCTTGGTCAGCTAGTTTTTGTTTAAGTTCTCTTGCTTCGGCGAGCTTTCTTGTCAAGACATCGAAATCCTTTTTACCTGTGTCTCTTATGAGGTCCCTCCTGGCCCTCTTTTTCATAATTTTCTCAATCAGTTGCTTCTTCTCTTCGTCAGACATTTTTAAACGGCCTCAAAAAGTGAGAAATTCCATAGATTTGACAACTACTCTCTGCTACCATGTATTGCTTCTGCAGAATTCATTGCATTCGAAATTTCTGCGATATAGCACATTTTTTAAAATTTGATAAACTTATTTTGCTTATTTATATAGATAAAACTTGAGAATATGATTGACTATTACTGTGCATAATGATTCACTGTTGTTTTAGCTTGTTTATTCATATTTTTATCTGATTCAAAATATATTTCCTGTTGAGACTTGGCTATATGGCATTTTAATGGATGTGTCATATAGGTGATATATCAAAAAGCTTTAGATTTTGGCATATTTTTTGAAAATTAAATACTGAACAATGATACCGATTTTGCTGGAAAATAAACTCTATACGAAGAGTTATATCCGAATTCCAGTTTATAAGAGAAGAAAATAATAGATGTAAAAAGTGACAATGGGAAACTGGGTTTCTTCGAACTACGACAAGATTAACCAGACCTTTACCATTGGATACTGGAAGGTTCACTCGGCCGTCCACAGGACAACCGATGACCGCGTATCTTTGTGGCTCATGGATCAAGAAAAACTCGCTGCAACAATCACAAATCAATCAGAACGCGATAAATTTCTAACTGGATGCCTCACCGGTATCCAAAAAGCACGAAAGATGCGACATCCGCACGTTTTAAAAATTACAGACGTCCAGGAACAGCTTGCATATCTCGGATTTGCATCTGAACCGATTTCCACAAGTTTGGCAACTTTAATCGGAAGCCTCAATGGCGATGATGCATCATATATATGTTTTCAGCTTGCTGAAGTACTCCAGTTCCTTCATAATAATGCGAAACTCGCTCATCTCGGAATTTCTCCAGAAGCGGTCTTCTTGGATGAAAATCTTTCGGTCAAGTTATTCAATTTCGACTGGTGTACACCAATTAAAAATGTGAAAGACGTCGAATTGCCTTTTATTCAGTATTTCACTGAGGCAAACTATCCACCAATCAAATATTTCGCACCTGAAATTGTTCAATGCAAGCAAACCACATGTCTTGCCGATGTTTTCTCTTACGCATTAGTATTTTACGAATGCATCTCTGGAAAATCTTTGTTAAATTACAAGGAAAAGCGTGATTATGATATTGGACGTAATCCTATATTGTCTGTATCAGGAATTGGTTCTTCATATTTGAACTTATTTAAAGGATGTTTGAATATCGATGGAAACGCACGTCCTGATTTCACAACAATTCTCGAAAGTGATTGCTTCGCTACACTGCAAATGAAAATCCTTCGTTATTTGGATCTTCTCGTCACTAAAGATCCAAAAGATAAATTCGTCTTCTTCAAGAATCTTGCAAAATCAATCGAAGAGTTCTCTCCACTCATGGCACGCAGTAAGATTTTGCCACTTCTCATATCCGAATCTAAGGCCGATATCAGATTTGCACCAGTTTTACTCGGATCGATCTTCAAAGCTTCAGAGAAGTTCACACTTTCAGAATTCACAGAAGCTGTTTTCAAGAAGATACTCTTCCTCACAACAATAACAGACCCACCGCAAGTCTCAATCGCCCTCCTTCAAAACCTTCCACTTATTCTCGACAAGACAGATAACAAATATCACTCCGAGAATGTATATCCAATCATGTTCAATGCTCTTCAGTCAACAAACGATATCCTCCAAAAGGAGTGCCTCAAGAAGCTTCCACTTGTTGTCGAAAAGATTGCTGAGTCCGCAGTACAGAACCATCTCGTTCCAAAGCTCGTTGAACTCATTACACATGTCGCAGAACCATCTATTGTTGCATCAGCTGTTAACTGCATCACAATTTGCCTTGGCAAGAGTGACAACGAAACATTCCTTCGAACATACCTTCCAAAGGTTTATGAGAGCTGGCGCCGCAACCAGAGCTCTCAAGTTGCTGTTGCAATGTGCTCAATGATCGAAAAGATCAAGGCATCACAGAAGACAATGATGAACAGAGCAATTCCATTTGCTGCTGATGTCATTTCAAACGCTGCAACAGAGGCTCACATCCAGAAGAGACTTTGCAACTGGATGATTGCCACTGTCAATGGATACAAGGCTGCTGGCAAGCTTGATGAAGCTGTCGAGCCAGAGATTGCTGCTCTTGAGCAAGTTGCTGCGAAGACACCCACTAAGTTCGATGACTTCTCTAAAAACTCAGCGAACTCGATGGCATCATTCGATTTTGGTTTCGGATCTACACCATCATCGCCACACCCATATTCCCCTGCAGCATCGCCAGCTCCAGCATCATCTTCATTCGATTTCAGCGTCAGCAAACCAGCTCCTCAGCCAAAGAAGAACGATTTCAACTTTGGTGGCGACTTCAGCGCGCCATCTCAGCCAGCTAAACCCGCACACCAGCCAGATGCTTCATTCGCATCTCCGCAGCCGAAACAGACATTACATAATGCAGGATTCCCATCACCACAGCCAAAGAACGACTTTGTTGCATTCAATCAGCCACGTAATGACTTTGGTGCCTTTAACCAGACACAGACACGGCAGCCACCAAAGAACGACTTCCAGCCATTCGGAAACCAGCAACAAGACGGATTTTGTGGATTCAACCAGAACCAGCAACAAGGCGGATTTGGTCAGAGTCAGCTGCAGGGTGGATTCGGTCAGAACACACAGAACAGACCGATGATAACTGTGCCTGGAAACAGCGGATTCCAGCTGAACCCTCAAGGCCCACCTAAGGTTCAACAGAAACAAGGCGGAAACAACGACTTGCTCAACTTATTCTAATGCTTATTTTTATATTGTCCTAAAGATTTTTTGCTTTATAACCTTTACAGTATATATCAGAACACAGTGAACAGCAAAATCTCATCAAACGAAATATAATCTTTTCATTTTTGGAAAGAGATGGAAAATGGAAGCTTCCAAAAATTTGTTATGGAACCAGATCCAGCTTGGAATTGTCGCAGCAATGATGCTGTACGTCCTCGTTATGCTATACAACATAATGAAGCACGTGAAATCTCTCTCGAACAGGAGCACAATTTTCGTTCCATTCGACAGCCATTCACACAATAGAGTTTTAAACACAGAACTGACGATAAAATTCAATAATTCGTATAATGCAATCATCATTTCCGGAAAAACAGAAAGAAATTCACCAAATGACTTCGATTATCGAATATTACACTACAACTTCTCGTTTACGGAATACGACAGCATCGGGCTTGTCTCAAATACCACTTATCTCAACAGAAAAGAAAGAATATTTTTCGATTATAAGAAACCAGCGAGTTTTTCATACAATTACATAGTGAAACGCCTTAACCCATCGAACTACTCCAAATTTTCAATAACTTACACGATAAATCCGACATTACTTAAGCAGAATTCTGGTGAGTTTGCTCGTGTGCTACTTCAGATTCGACACGGCCAGATACTCTCTGTCATTCCTCTGTCGCAATATTCCTGGCGCTTGTTATTTAGCGCTTGGACTTACATTCTCGCTTTTCGCCTTCATGGACTATAACTATTTCTCGACAGGCGAACATCTCTTTGTCATGTATTCTACTGGAATGCCTGGTGACAACCATGGGCAAGTTCTCTTGTTCCACTTCATCAACATCACATTTGTCTTTATTGTATTTTGTGTTTCTCTGATGGGTCTTTATTTTCGCTATGACTCAATATATTTGTGCAAGTTTGTCGTGTTCCTGTTCTACGGAGTGTGCACACTGCTGAACTCCATCTTGTGCATGAACAAACACCAGTTCCGCGGAAAGTTCTACAATGCAAATCAAACAGATTTTCTCTACATGTGCTCGCTGTACCTTTCTGGGACATTGTCGCTCTACATCACGAGATATGAGGACCAGCTCTCCGTAGAACCGAAGTCCAAGATTCTCTATACATGCAGGAAAATCGTCCGTAGCGTCTACATATTCTAAATTGTATATTATTGTTAGTAAAAATAAAATTTTTTGATGGCAAAAGTGTCAAAAATTCTGCCTAACAACAAAATCATGATTGACGAAAATATCAGGCGTCTTGAGAATGGAGAGGCGTTCTCTGACCTCGACAAGGAGGTCATCGACATCATAAAGAAGGCGATTGAAGTGATAAAGCCGAAAGATGTTGTTGTTAGAATCGCAGGCGGTTGGGTTAGAGACAAAATTCTAGGAAAAGAGAACGACGACATAGATATTGCGATATCTGGTGCAACATGCACAGAGTTTTCTGGTGCAATTGTCAAAGTTTTGGGTCCAAATACGAAAGTTGTTACATTAGAAGCAAATCACGAGCAATCCAAGCATCTTGATACTGCGCGTGTTTGTTTGTTCCGTGAATTCTGGCTTGATATTTGCGGATTAAGATCTGCATTTTATGCGGAAGGAGAGACTAGCGAAGGCACAGCTATTTCCGATGCCAAACACAGAGATTTTTCGATGAATGCTATTTTCTTCAACGTTCAAACAAGCAAAATTGAAGATTACGTAAATGGCGTTCAGAGCATCAAAGACAAAGTAATCAGGACACCAATCCATGCTCTTCAAGATTTCACTGATGATCCGAACAGAATCATCCGCTGCTTCAGGTTTGTCGCGAAATACGACTTAACTGTTGATGATGAAATCTACAAAGCAATTCCAAAGATTATTCCACTTTTCCTCAGGAACATCACAAAGGATAGAATCGCCACAGAGCTCATTAAGATGTTGCACGCAAAGTCTGCATTCAAGGCACTCGATAAACTTATAGAATCAGGAATGCTCACACCAGTCTTTGATCCTGAAAATCACTTCGATCTCAATAATGAGGAAACGTTAGAATATATTCGCAGAGTCCATGAGATCAATCCTGACTTGCAGGGTGATGATTCTATGATCTGCTACTTCGCGGCTATCTTCATGCCACTCAATAATATGAAGGATCTTCCAGACCCACAGCGCAAGAATAAGCCGATGTCAGCTGTTCACTATTCTATCGTCAGGACAATGAGACTTCAAAACAATCTTGCAGAAAATGTCAAGCGTATCCATCTTGGCACACAGCTCATTGAGTCCATATTCAAAGGCGAGTTAAACAGAGTTACAGCAGGAAGATTCGTAATGAACACAGGTCCACTTTTCAGACTTTGCAGGAACCTACTCAAGACAGATGAATTGTTGGTGTTCTACGATAAGGTTTTGGAGCCTTTCCTTGTCAAAGAAGATCTCACTAAAGCATATGAGATAAAGCAGATTATTGATGGTGTGACACTTGCTGCAATTTACGGTATCAAACCGGGTCCAGGACTGAAGGATCTAATCGAGGAGATGATCAACTGGCAGCTTGCTAATCCGCATGGAACTGCAGAGGAGTACACAAACTATGTTCGTGAGCATAAGAATAAATAATTTTGTTTTTTATTGATTTGATCAATCAAATTTTCCTTTGGGTTATTGCTTTCTAGGACCATGCAAGTATAGATCCAAAAGGAGGAAGGAAAAATTTAGGCATAAATTTATGGAAAATAAAATTGCCATTGTCGTAAAGCTCTGACATGGTGATATCTCTCTAAGAAGAGGGACAGCAATCCAAATATCAATGACAGAAGCGTAAAATAAAGGAAATTTTGAATTCCAAGAATCGAATTGTAAGGTTTTGTGAAATATTCTAGAAATATAGAATAGATGTAACATAAATAGTAATTTAAAATCAAACAAATCGCAAAAAAACAAGAAATAAAAGAAAGTGAAATCAATTCAAGAAACTTTCTATCGAATATCTGTTTTTCATCAGTATCTTAGCGATCCTTGGAGGGCTCTGGGAAGGAACAAGATTGACCGGAGGCAGAGAGTACTCATTATTCGTTGGCTGTCGCTGAATGATGGGAATAGTATGGTAATAAGGCTGATTAGATCTGCTGTTAGCCAAGTCCATGACACCGGGTCTAAGAACAGCACCATTGAAGTCAGTTGGGACGACAAACATTTTTTGAAAAATGATTTTTCTAAAATCATACCGTTTATAAAAAGAATTTTGAACCGACGGTTACACTTTTTTCAATGAAGGTGATGTGATTAATCGTTTTGAACATCACTTAATTTTTCGATATTTTCATTCTTTAGAGGATTCCCTACCTTTGTCCGGTCGATTTTTTTGTAAATTTTATTCGACCATATTCTCACATTACCATATAGGTTATGAATATGATGACTTGGAAAATTGAATGATACAAAAGTGTCTTTTTGATTGAATTTTTCACTTCACTTTAGCTAAAGTGAAGTGAATTTTTGAGAAGGCTGTTTCACTTTTTGAAAAGTGATTTATAAATTTGAGGGGTTTGTTCGTTTTTTTTTATAAAAAGTGAATGATTTTAATCCGTTTTGATAAAAAGCTTTAAAAGGTTTGTCAGAATGCTAGAAAACCTCCAAAATTGCTGGAATTCAAGCCGGACTTAGCCAAAGTTTTGGTTTTCTGAATGGACAATTTCGAACTAGATAGCCATGCCTCTTTCCACGATATCCATTGCACCCTCTGCACTATTAGGCGTTTGGATACAGCGGACACGTGCCTGACCATAGATTTTTTTTGGAGATTCGTCTGACTCAAAGAATCAATATATTTTCTCTTCCGCTGCATTATAGAGGCCCTATAGATGCTGATTTCATGATAACTGGATCATGAATTTCTCATGTTTCTGTGAAGTCAAAGAATTTTTAGAATAAAAACATGGAAAATGCTGATTTCCGGATGAAAAATCGCGAAAATAATCCAAAGAGATGTGTTTCTGTGAAACCTTTTTGGCATAAATTCGACTCAGTGTAAAAAAATATGGATCTCTCCTCGGCGACGATGGAAACGTCGTTAGAGTTGGAGAATCCTAAACTCATCGCCAAATCGATACCAGGCGAGAAGTGGGTCGATAAACTGCGATTCACGTTCGTTGAAGCTGATTTAAATCACGATAATTCTATTTCACTGAGTGAATGGATGCCAAGTCGGATAAGGTATCTTCTCTCAAACGATCCTATGACCGACGACGACTTTAAATCGTTCTTTCACCAAATAGATACCGACGGAAACGATCAAATCTCGTGGCTGGAGCTTCTTGAGGAAGTAATGTGCCAACAGAAATCAAAGACAGAGACATCATTTAACAAATACGTCACATTAAACAACGAAGCACCAAGTTCCACCGTTGTTCATCAGTATCCAATCTCTCAAACCATCATAAAAATGGTTTTACTGCCTTACGACGACCAGATCGTCATGTTGACAGAGAACTCGTTGCAGTTCTGGGACATAAACATATGTCAACGTATTAAGGTATTCAGTGATAACTGCATTTTCATCGATTTTGACTTCATCAAACTGATGGGAATCATAATTATTGCACGAAATGACCGGAAAATTATATTCTACGATATAAGAAAAGCACAAAAAACAAATATAGTTTTATCTCCAACGCTTGATAGTTCGATTATTCCAGGTTTATCAATGTACGAAAGCAAAGTAACGCTACGAGAATTGAAACAGACAAAAATTCCACCGTTATTTCATACACCTACAGCAATCTGCGCGATTCCTGATTTCAAAGGTTTTTTAGTCGGAAATGAAACAGGCCAAGTAGAAGCATTCGAATTTACTCTTTCTACATCAGATATATCAGACTTTTCATGCCACATGATTGGAAAAATCAAAATCCACTCAACAAACATCACGAGAATACTTTACAGCAGAGCAATGGAGACATACGTTTCTGCATCGTATGATGGAACCATTGCCTTGTTCTCTCTCAACCCAAAGACCGTTGATTTCAACATAAAGCAGACAATCAAAGATCCAAAAGGATTTCCAATCTCTAACTTTGTGATCGATGATAGAACATCTGAAATCATTTATTCGACACCAACACACTACATTGGAGCTTTCCACTCCTTCCAGCCATATATACACATCACAGAAACACCATCACAGCTTGTTAGCTCAATGTGTGTTATCACAACACGATTTTCATCTTTCTTGTTTACTATATCTGTCAACAACTTTGTCAGCGTTTATATTATTCCTACATTCGAGATTCTTACTTCCTACTTCATGGCAAAGCATCACCAGAAATGTCCACCAACGCAGTCTGCATGTATTGCTGGAAAATTATACATGGGCGGTGCCTATCTCAGCAGATGGAACTGCGAAACAAGCGACAGTGGCGCATTCAAGCCGCACAGCGATATTATCACAGGACTATCAGTGAGTGCAACACTCCAACACGTCATATCTTGTGATGCACGCGGAAGTGTTCTTTTCTGGTCTGCAAGAAGCGCCACTAAAGCACTGTCATTTGAGTGTGGCAATGATGGAGCAAATGTCACTGTTATGGTTCCAGATGCCAACAGTCGCCGTCTGATCTTCGGATTTTCCAATGGCATCACGAAGATAGTTTCGATTACCACTGGAACCGTTCTTTTCCAAACAGCACTGAAGGCTGTTGGAAGTATATCATTCATTGTATCAGGAACTCTCAACAATGTTCGCTACATCGTCTGTGGATGCGGTAGAGGTCATGTTATATTGTTTGAAGACTTGACCGGAAACAAGTTGAAACTAACTCGAAGCATTGAAGCCCATAAAGAACCAATATCTGGAATCGCTCTCATCAAGGACAGTCTCATCCTATCTCTCGGCAATGACAAAGAAATGTTTACTTGGACTCCAAAGTCTGTTGTTCCACACATCAGATATGAGGTCTCAGGACCAACGTGTGCAGCTGATCTTCCTTGCAGTGAAGATGCCTTTGTTGTTGGAGATATCACAGGCTCAATCCACTTCTATAACACCACATCCCCAACGCCATTCAAGACAATAACGCTATTCTCTGCAAGAAAGAGGTTCTCTGTGACTGCGTTAGCGTGTGAAGGTAACAAGATCTGTGTTGGAAACTCAGGAGGCTATGTTGTCCTTGTAAAGGTGAAGGGCGATGAAATATCAACATTATTCGAGCACAGATGCAATGTAGAGAGTGTTCTCTTCATATCTATCTTCTCGAAGTTCCGAGCAATCGTAACAAGTGGAGATGAACAAGACATCAAGCTTTTCTCTTATGATGGACCATTTATTGGTCAGATAGGATTCAACAGACACTTCGACGTTACGGACGAGACAACATGGGCTAAAGAATGCCCACTTGAGTTCGATCCTGATGACTTCAAGGAGCCGGAAGTCAACGATGTGTCAGAAGATGATATAGAAACATCGAGAAGTATATCAGACCCTAAGTTTAAGACGGCAACAATTGTTGATGACAGTGATGATGGCTATCAACCTGTTACCTTTTCCACAATCAATTTTGGCGAAATGGCCAATGCCCTCGACTCAATTGATGAAGTATACAAGTCTGGCAGAGACACAGCGAAGTTTGCTAGAAAGAGTCTTAGAACCGAAAAGAAAGAAGATGAGAAGAGAGGCCAGAATCTTATGACCTTTGCTTCTTTCTTCTCAGACAACCATGCGGAAACTAACTACAGGAGAATCGAAGGTCTCATAGGTAAGAAGCCAGCAGTACCTAAATTCCTCTCTCCAGCCAAGAAGAAGATGCCAATCTAACTTATTTTTTCATACCATGTATTTTGTTTAAATTTATAAAGTATATATACTTAACTACCTCTTTAGATCAACTTTTCCTCTCTGCTCGAGTCTCGCTTTAAGGATTAAAGCACCAAACTTATAAAAAAGAAGAAGAAATAAGTTGAAATTGATAAATTTTGACAAAAAAATATTTTAATTTTTGTAAATTTCAGTTTTTCTCAATCAAATTGTAAAATTTCTGAAAAATAAATAAGCAAAGATAATTAATTTTACAATTATGATATGATGAAATATTTAATTTCTCACAATTTGTAATTATCAAAGGATAATTTAACAGATCTGAGCCGAAAATGACACAAAACAGGGTTATTTAATCTCTATATTCCATTTTAATAATAATTGAAGAAAGATGTGATTTGTCCAGGTGAAATTTCGTGTCCAATTATTGTGTTTTCCGTATGTGCACACAACAGAGAAAGCGATTTCACCGACAAAATTGGTGAGATGAAGCTAGATTTTCGCAATGTGGTCAGGTTACTTATAGGACGATAGAATTATGCCCGTTTATTTTTGGTCAAGTTACTTTCATGCAGTCACCAATTATAGTTCTTAACCAAACACAGAAGCGCGAAAATGGACGCAAGGCACAGCTTTCCTGCATTCAGGCCGGAAAGATGACAGCAGACATCATTCGTACATGCCTTGGCCCACAAGCAATGCTCAAGATGATTCTTGACTCTATGGGTACACTCGTCATTACAAACGATGGTAACTCAATTCTTCGTGAAATTGATGTTGCTCATCCAGCAGCCAAATCACTTATCGAACTCGCTCGTGGCCAAGACGAGGAAGTCGGCGATGGGACAACAACAGTTGTCGTTCTCGCTGGTGAGATCCTCGCTGTTCTTGAGCCACTTCTCAAAATGAACATCCACCCACACGTTATTGTCGCTGGCCTTCGCAAGGCACTCGACGACGCTCTCGCACACCTCGAGAAGATCAAAGTTCCAATTGACAACACATCTGACTCACAGATGCTCAGCATCATCAAGTCTGCAATCGGAACAAAGTTCCTCGTCAAGTGGTCTGACCTCATCGCTAAGCTCGCCCTAGACACAGTTCGCCTCATCCGTACAGAAGACGGCTTCGTCGATCTCAAGCGCCAGGTTCGTATCGAGCGTATCATTGGTGGTGAGCTCGAGGATTCCTACGTCATGCACGGTGTCCTCATCAATAAGGACGTCGTCCACTCCCACATGCGCCGCCACATCGAGCATCCAAAGGTCCTCATCCTCGACTCTGGCCTCGAATACAGGAAGGGTGAGTCCATCACAACAATCGAAATCACAGGCGAGAACGACTACGCTAACATCCTCGCTGAGGAAGAGCAGCAGGTCCGCCAGATGTGCGAAGCTGTTATCGCCACAGGATGCAACGTCGTTTGCGTTGAGAAGGGTATCAGCGATCTTGCTTGCCACTACCTCGCTGAGGCCGGCATCACAGCCCTCCGCCGCTTCCAGCAGGTCCAGTTAGACCGTATCGCTGCTTGCACAGGTGCTACAATCGTTACACGTCCATCTGAGGCTACAGAGGCTGACCTCGGCACAAAGTGTGGCGTCTTCGACTGCCGCAAGATCGGTGACGAGTTCTGGTCATTCTTCGATGAGTGCGAGAATCCAAAGGCCTGCACAATGGTCCTCCGCGGCCCATCCAAGGATGTTCTCCTTGAGATGTTCCGCATCATGGACGATGCCCTCAAGGTTGCCCGCAACCTCATGTCAGAGCCATCCCTCCTTCCAGGTGGTGGTGCTACAGAAATCTCCGTCTCTACGCAGCTTCGTGAGAACTGCAAGAAGCTCGACGGCATTGAGCAGATGTCATACGAGACAGCTGCACTCGCTCTCGAAGTTATCCCACGTACACTCATCCAAAACTGCGGTGCTTCTACGATGAAGGTCTTGACACAGCTTAAGTCCATCCATGCTGCTGACCACTCCAAGTCCTCCATGGGTATCGACGGCATGACAGGCAAGATCGCCGACATGGCCGAGAAGGGAATCTGGGATACATTCTCAGTCAAGGCTCAGGCTTACAAGACAGCCTTCGAGTGCGCTATCTCCCTCCTTCGTGTCGATGACATCGTTTCCGGCATCATCGCCCGTGACGAGAACGGCAACCCGGTCAACAAGAAGAGCGTTACAGAGAAGCTCGAGGAGAACACCGCCGCTGCTCTCGCTGGGGAGAACCCACAGGGTCTCTAAAAAAAATCTCGGTGTTCTTTTATAACGACTGGATATTTAAAGGTAGATATAATACTAATTTCGAATATTCTTCTTTTTTACCACATCACACATTTTGAAGTAATTTAATGATACTGTATTTAACAGAAATGACTTTGGCAATTTATAAATCTCAACAACGTAAGTATATTTCAATGTGATGTAGAATGTCAAACATGTCTGTTTGAGAAATATCACTATATTTTGAATCCAGTCATTTATTTGGCAAATTTAATTATACAAATCAATAACATGTAAGTTTGATATCGCATCGGTATAGTTCAAATTGTCATTTATTGTTTTGAAAGGTTTTGGAAAATATTCGTTTAAAATACAGCTCACACTCATGAATTATAATATGCAGGGGATAATCTAATGTTTGCCAACTCAACACACTCTAAAATCAAATCTGATCAAATTGATCTCAACAAAACAAAAATCTAAACAAGCCAATGTCATTTATATATCGTGTAGATGATATAAATACCAAAATCTCAAAAAGGAAAAGGGAGGCGACGATAATTGGCGGTTATGGTCGACCCTTTATCGAATGTCCGCTAAGGGAGGCGCTCGCAAGAAATGGACCAAGGCAACTAACAAGGAGAAGAGAGAGTTCTCCGTCATCATCACAGCTGAGCAGGCTGCTGATATGGAGAAGTCTGTTCCAAAGAACAAGCTCATCTCTCCAGGCAAGCTCGCTGAGCGTTATAAAATCTCATTGACATGCGCTCGCAAGGCTCTCGAGACCATGGTTGCTGAGGGCAAGCTCGTTCCAGTTATCAACGGCCACGATCTTAAGTGCTATGGTACACACCCAGACCATGTTGTTGAGAAGGTTGAGGAGGCCCGGGAGGCTGAAAAGAAGCCAGCTGGCAAGAAGGGCAAGAAATAAGCATATTATTTTTACTTAAACCTTTTCGATATATTTCATAACCATACATTAATTTTCGTTATATTTTATAACATTCAATAATTTTCGATATATATTTTACAACAAAAAGATAGTTTTCAATTTCATACAAAACAACATAATAATTTTTATTATATTTTTCAATCAAAAAATCCAATTGTATCACATGGAGGATAAATGAGGTTCGTTTCATCCTTCGTGTCGATGTAGTTCTGGAGAATAACCGAGAGCTCAGCATTTTGTCTCTTTAAGTCGTCTGTTTCGTTAATCAACTTCGATCTCATCTCCAGGACTTCGTGGTACCTCTGCATTCCCTTGAATGTCATATTCCACAGCCTCCACATGTCCTCGCTGACTATCTCAGCCTTCTTCTCCCAGAAACGGCGCTGTGCAGGAAGCTGTTTCTTCATCTTGACTTGAAGCTGCATGATACCGCGTGCGACTTCGCTGCTTGTGTTCTGTGTCGCGTCATTGACAATCTGCTTGAAGATGTTCATCTGCGCCTGCTGCTTGTTAGGGTGGTAGGCGTCGACGAACGCTCTCAAAGCTGAAATGACTTCGTGTGGCGAAACAGTGTCAGGGTGCTCCAACTGGTTGAATTCTGGCTCCTTGATGAAGTATGACATGAGCGTTTCGATATCCTCATTTGTTGTCACACACAGTTCCTTCAAGAGTGCGTCCATCTTAAGGCACTGGGAATCTTCGTCGAGCGATAGTGAAGGATCGAGGCCAATGATGTTTCTGACGCGCTCATCGACAATGAAACCGACTTCATCGCAAATCATGCGGCGAAGGTGTTCAAGGTTCTCGCTGAGTTCTGGCTTCGTGAATATAGTATTAGTTAGTTTGTTGGCTTCGCTGTTGTCCTCGTGTGTTGGCAGCTGTGGAGTCTTCGTGAGATCTTCGTATTCATCACTCTCGATGATCCAGCGCCTGAGGTACTCAGGATCGACAGGATTTGGATCCTTTCCGAGCTGCTGCTCCATGACGATGTTGTCGGCAGCAATGATCTTGAGAACGATGTCGTGGAGCCTCTTCTCGTTGAGATTCCACACTTCTCTGAAGTTGTTGAAATCTGTGTACGCGACGTTTCTGAATCTGGACTGGAGCTCTCTGTACGATGAGGCGATTCTTGTGTACTCTTTGGTGATCTGCATGTTGACGTCTATAAGCTTGTGCTTCTCTGCTTCGTATCTTTCTTGAAGTTTTATCAAAACATCTCTTTGTCTGCTCTTCTTGTCGTTTTGGAGCTTCAATTTGTTATGGTGCTCATCCCTTGTCTCCTGGAGAATCTTGTAATCGTAGTCAAGTTGCGTCAATGAGTAAATATATTGAGCTTTTCGATCTTCTTGTTCTTCTTGTGCAATTTGTAATTTCTTTTCGAGTGCTGTTCTTATTTGCATGTATTTCTCGTTATTCTGCTGCCTGATTGTCTCCAACTGATCTCTGTGTCGAACATTCAATTCTAAAATGTCATTCATGAGTGTTGTTTCTCTCTCTTGGCGTTTAGCAGATAAATTCTTGATTTCTCTATCGAGTTGATATGATCTTGATGTTGCTTCTTGATTAAAAGCAGCGATAATCTTTTTAATTTCCGAATTTATATTTTTCTTGATGTTATTTTCCTGGTTTCTCATCGTGTGCACAAATTCATCGATCATTGCTTTCTGTGCTGCGACTTTATTCACGTATTCGTGGTCTCTCATCATCACATCTTGTTCTAGTTTTGCGATGAAGTCGAGTTTCTCTTTGATAATAGCTTCACAACGCGCCTTCTGCTCATCTAGCTGCTTTTTGAGCTCCAAGGGCATCGCAATGTCCAATAATTTTTCCCATTCATGTGATGCTTCTTCCATATCCGCAACTGTCTTATGCTGAAGTTCCACGTAGTCGGCGCCGAACTTCTTTTTCGATGTTTTAACCATTTGTGCTCTTTCCTGCTCGATTTGCAATCTTTTATTCACCATATTCGAGAGATTTTGCGTTGAATTTGCGAAAAGTTCTTCGATAATTTCCTTTGACTTCTTTATCTGCTCCACTGGCGCTCGATCTTGTTGATCAAGCGAGAGAAGATTCGACATAAATTTTCTAAATAAACGTCTTAAAAAAATATAAAATCTTCTTTTCTTTCCATATCTATCATTTATATATCCTAAAAATATATTTATCAAAAAATTTCAAATATCTAAATGAAGAAAACAATTTAAAGCAATTAAACTACAAACATTAAACATATTATTTAAAATACAAACAAAATACATAGTTAGAATATATCACTCCCTCTTCCTCCTCATTTTCGTTATTGGTCTCATTTGTAGAGCGGCACCAGGAGGTTTAATGTCGTTAGTTAACATAGCTCTTGCTGTCTGGAGTGGTGACATTGGCTCTGATGCAGGAACTTTCCTTTTCTTGTTTTCTTTAGCTTGTTTGACTTCGAGGAGCGCTTTTTTGTTATTTATTCTATCTGCTCTTCTTGTCAACACGTAATCAACTTTCTTCTTTTTCTGCTGCATGACAGCAATCTTTCTCTCGAATGTTTCATCAATAGCTTGTTTCTCCTGCAGGAACTGCTTTTGTCGCTTCATTACAGCGTTTTCATAATCCTTTCGCATTTTCATCATCGCGTCAACTGTTTCTTTCTCAGCGAGTGCTTCAATATCATTACCAAGTGCTGAAGCTTCTTCAAAACTCTTGACTGATAGCAAATGCATTGCTTGCTTCCTCATTCTCACCAATTTCGTTGAAGGACGAGCAAAAGAATCTGCTTTTTCTTGCGAAAACCATTCTCTGTCCAATTCCTCCAAATCTTCCTGCAAATGCATGAATAGTTCTCTTTGTGCGAGATCTCTGTCAGCGTTAAGTCTCGCACGGTGTGACTCGAAAAATATCGCTTTCTGCTTCATCTCTGTTTCATTCTGTGATAGCTGATCTTCGAGCTTATAAATCGTCTGCTGTGTGGTGTCTTTGTTCTTCTCAACGTATTTGAGTTCATCAGACACACGCTTGATAGTGTTGTCAGTGAAAATAGACTCGTTGAGATATCCTTTGTCGATGCATTTTACCAAAAGCGACTTCAATTCTTTTATTGCTTTCTTGATTGTCGGCGTTTTGTATCCAATTAAATTTGCGTTGCTTAGTGCTAAAAACGCGAGTGATTCCCTCTTGTTCTGTATCAGCTCGAGCAGACGTGGAGGTATATTAGAGTCATTTATTTCCGGTTCTTCTTCTTCGACAACTTTCTCGTTATGAGACGATGCTCTTGAAAAATCGAGTGGAGTTTGGACTTCTGCTTGTGATAGAATCCTCTCTTCATAAAGATCGTATTCATCGTTGTGCATTTCTTCTTCTTCAGGGTGTTTCTCTTCTTCATGTTTCTCCTCTTCTTCTTCGATAATTTCTTCTTCACGCGGCGATGTTTTTTCTGTAGGCACAGTGATAGGGAACCGGACTCCGATAGACTTCGGCTTGCTGTTGTTGAACTGATAGTCGATCGCTGAGATTTGGAAAGAGTTATAGTCTGACTCCGCAGAAGAGCTTGGAAAAGCGGGTGATTGCGCTAAACTCGGCGTGTTGCCTTCAACCTGAAATCCGGAAGGAAGAATAAACTCTTCTATATCGTTTTGTTCTGTGTTTTGAGGCTCTATATCGAGTTCTGGTTCTTTCTCTTCTGGAACTTGTTTCTGTGATCCGTTTATAGGCGGAAGAGAATCATTTTTATTGTTTTCTTTTCGTGATTGATGATTGAATTTTCCTAATTTTGGAAATTGTGATTCATTTGTTGACGTATTTGACAAACGTGACTTATTCGGTGAGTTTCTTTGACTAGTTTTAAGCGTTTGATTTGCTGCACCGTAAATATATCTTTTTGGTTTATTTTTCTCTATTTTCGGCGATTGAAATATGCTATTTGTCACCAATCTGTCGTCCTCCACTCTCTGAGGACCCCTCTCTCCTGTGTCTGAAAATAGACGCATTTGCGCAATCTCAGACATTTTATTTATAAAAATGGATAACGTACATCAAAATTTTATGAATTTACTCTTAATAATCGAAACACACATTGACACCACATCTTGCAATCCAACCCCAAATTTGTCTCCTCAAAACTCATTTTTTAATTGGAATTTCAACATTTTTAACTAATTTTCTTTCTAAGCAAATATTTATTCGAAATTAATCTATATTTTTCGAATAAATCAATTGGCTTGTTTATATTGCATCTATAAATAATGATAAAAAATATTTATGTTGTATGAGTTTATGAAAACATAATTGCTTTATTATAATTGCGGTTAACAGTTGATATTCTTATTGGCGTTGATGAATGAGTTATTAATGATTGCCTTTGTTGCAACATCTTTGACTTTCTTGTCAAGGATTGATTTGAGTGACTGTGGGATGACTGCAGCAGCTGCTGTTGCTTCGAGGATAGATGTCATGTTCTTCTCGCCAATGTGCTCGTCAAGGAGGATTGCATCAACAAGAAGATTTGCATTCTCTTCGTCACTTCTGTCATCGTATGTTGATGCGATGATGGAGAGTGTTGTTCCTTGCTCTCCAAGTTTCATGAAGTGCTTGATGAGATCAGCGCTCTCAACAATATCGATGGCACCGAGTCCGCGAATCTTCTGAAGCTCGAGAACAGACAAACGATTTTCAACTGATCTTCTGAGCTTAATGATTTCTTCAGAGCTATCAGCAATGCAGCAAAGATTGGCGATAGAGAGAAGAGACGCGGCCTGGCTGACAGAAAGCTCCTTTCTGTTCTCCTTGACATAGTTATAAAGGAGTTGTGCAGCCTTTGCGAATTCACCATTATCCTGGATGCACTGGAATGCAAGGGCTGCATCGTCAAATGATAAAGCTTCAATGACAGCCTTTCTGAATTCCTTGAATTTTCCTGCTTCAAGGAGATCGGCGACGTATGGAACATCGCGGTCGGAATAATGAGAGATGATCTTGTTAACGCAGATAGATCCGCACTTGTTGTAGCAGCGGTCAAGGCGGTTATAGTCACCATCAATGCGTGACATTTCGGCGATTGTTGAGAAGCAGTGTGCTTCGACAGCAATCTTCTCAGCATCGGCTGGACGGTGCTGGAACAATGTTAGGAGTAACTTCTGTGGATCTGGCTGTGTGAGAGCAAAGATTCTAACAAATCCACAGTATTCGTCACTTTTTGGATCAGAGAAGTCCAAACATGCAACGAGGGCGGCTTCAAATGCAGCTGTCTCAGCCACGAAGTTGTGCTTGTGGAGAAGGCCGTATCCGGATGCGACTACTGAGTCCATAGCAATGTTCAAGATACGAAGGAAAGCAGTGCTGAATTTATGTGGGCTCTTTGAAACGCAGTCGAATATCTCTGCATTATCATTCATTGATCTGATAGTGTCTGTGAGCTCACCAAAGTCTTGTGTTGTTGGTGCTTCAATGATAGCCATCTTGAAGTGATTTGAAGCAAAGAATGATGAATCAAACTCACTGAAGAATTTGCAAGCGAGTCTGTAAAGTTCCTTGTGAACCCCAATCCTCTCTTTCACAGTGAAGTTGACTGAATCTGTGATCTGAGCTGCAAGCTCATTGAAAACACTGAGTGTTATATTGTGCTGCTTGAGAATATCATCAACATTCTGACCGTGAATGAATTTGCGAAGAATTGTGCGAAGTAATTCGACTAAAGGAATGGAGTCCTCAGGATCTGTGATATAGAGTCTTGTCATTCCTCCAATCGTTGTCAATATGCGGAGTGTATCCTGGCCTCCAAAGATGCCGATGACGAAGTTATCGAAAGTATCTGAGCATCTTAATGATGGCGTGATCTCGTTGAATGCGATCAATTGAACTGTCCAGTTTGTGCAGACTAAGCATGTGAGTGGCGAAACAGCAGCAATACTTGTCAAGTCTACTTCGCCTTCGAGCTTCTCAGCACTGACTGTTGGCTTTTCTGACTTGATATCGGCAATGCGAATGACTTGTTTGTTGTCTGTCGTGAAGAATATGGTTGTGTCATATGTTACAGCTGCAACAGGTTTTCCTGATGGAACACCGATCGTTTTGATTGATTTGTAGTCAGCATCAAATAATGTAACATAGCCGTTAACAAAACCGATCAAATACTCTATGCCATTGATGAGAAGAAGGGACTCATTAATAATCGGGTTTCTAAAGAAATTAAAATGCTCGTAAAATCGATATTCAATATCAATGAATTGTCTTGTTTCAGCGTTGAATGTAGAAACTGTTCTGTTCTTGTATACGATTATAATGTTGTTATGGTTGAGCGCGCAAATTGTCGAAATTTCTCCTTTAGCTGGATAATCAATAATTTCTGGGTCGAACACGTTTGATATCAACGTGATTTTTGCCTTAGATGTAATGGCGACAAGTGAGAGATGTGAATCACAGTCAACTAAAGCAGCTTTGTTTCTCTCGATTGCGCCAATGTGGAAAATTGCTGTTTCACGATCAGTTTCCGAACTCCAGATGATGGTTTCGGCAGGAGTGAAGATAACGTAGATTGTTGTGTTGTCTGAGAGGATATAAGATAAACTCCAGAGGTAATTTATTGGTCTTCTGTAAGCAGAAAGCGCCAATTTGATTTCATCGTCGTAATGTATTGTATTCATCAAAGAAAAAGAGCTCTTTGTCGCAGTTTTTCCTGATAATAATGTTTCTTGAGAATATTTCAGCTGAAACAGAGATATCTCCTCTGCCGATAGATCATGCTGGAGAAGTTTGCTGTTAGAAATATGTTTGTCTCCATTAATTCCTTTGGCTTGATTGAACATTCAGAGACAAAAAAATTGCTCTGACTTCTGACAATTTACATGCTATATAATTTCATCATAATTCATCATCAAAATCTCATTCTCAAGCTTCATAAACACTACAAAACTCACAGATTTAACTTAGCATAATCATTTTATTCTTATTTATAACAAATATTAGTGTTGTTTTGTTTTGATATTTATTATTTTGGTTGCCTATGATATAAAAGAGTGGAGATATTTTAGTTCGCGTTTATAATTAAAATAGCCTTTAAAATACAAATAAAACGATATAAAAATATAAATTATTTCGGAGTTTCGATCTTAACTAATCTTCTTGATGCACGCTCTTTCAAATATTCTTCCTTCTGCTCCGGAGTCATAGATGCAAGTTTCTGTCTGTTCTCTCTGCGCTTCTTCTGCCACTTCCTGAGTGTCTCCTCGTATTCTTCGAGTTCCTTTGCGCGCTTCTCCATTCTCTTCTGAAGACGCTCGAAGTTTTGAGCCTTCAACTGCTTCGTGATGAAGTCGAGATTTTGAGACTTTCTCCTTGTTACATCTGGCTTTAGGTAAGAGAAGTCATCGTCCTGTGGTTCGAGGATAGCATCCATATCTGTTGGCCTTGGAAGTGGTTGAACTGCAAGCATTTCTTCATTCTCGATTGTTGTCTTCTCCATGAGTGTTGAAGCTCTCTTCCTGCGAGCATGAGTTTGCTGTTGCTGTTCTGAGCCATCATCTGCGTTGTCGTGCATAGCAATGCGAACATTGCGAATCTTTGGTGATGGAGGAGCAGCGGATGGAATCGTTGGATTGACATTTGTGTCATCTGTAGATGATAGTTCTGTTGAAGCTGGTATAAGTGCACCAGTAGAGTTGAGCTTGGCAAATTGCCTTGCATTTTCGATACCTTCGAATATATCTGAAGGAACATCGCCTTTGTGAGGAGGTTTGACTGGCTGATCCATATTTGATGTACCTTGGAGTCTGTAAAGCCACCTCTGGAATGTTTTATCATTAGGGGCTTCTAAAAATAGCTTTTTCACACCAAGAATCTGAACAGGACCATGCTTCTTGAATTTATTAAATCTAATTCCTGAGTTTGATTCTAGTGTGATTGTTCTCGGGAACGGCCCTTTGCTAACTTTCAATCCAACAACTTGGATACAGCCTAACGGCTGATCTTTGTATATTGGAAGATCACTTTGGAAATAGTAGAGACATGAATTAGCTAACACGAAGAAATGCTCTGTCCAGAAGCTCTTCCAGTTGTCTGTCTTCTTTTTCAGGTTTCCTTTGAATGTTGGAGCACTCATCTCGAGGAAATTTCCTGAAGCTTCAGCAGAAAATGATAATGGGTTTGATTTAATGTCATTATATAGCGATTTAAGTTGAGAATCTGATAATTGTTCAGGTTTAATAACTGTACGAATGTTAGCTATAAATTGTGTTAAAGTCATTGGCCTGGGGTTTTTCGGATTGTTGACATCACTGTTCAGTAGAATAAGCGAATACATAACAGAATATACTTCTTCCACTGATTTGAATTTTGTCGGATTTTGTTTGAAATAAACTCGAGAGCATGACTGAATAGCAGAGTCAATCTTCTCAGAGTCCGGCGGCACGTGGAACGAACCACAGAAGCAGCGTCGAATTGCTGTAAGCACATTGGTTCCTAAATCGAGGTGGTCGAAGTACGCGTCTAAGACTTTTTCATTTCCAGACGCCGTCAAGAATTCACCAACTTTGCGCGCAGAGAGGTTATCGTTTCCCTGCAAAAGGTGTGCCACGAGAGTCGGCGAATTTTCGATATGATAATACTCACATAGAGCGATTATTCCTTTCTTAGGGTTCTTGTTAAATTGATATATGGCATCAGAAAGCTGATCCTCGATTTCCATCTCCATCCTGAGCTGTTCATTGGGGTTCTTTTTCGATGCAGCCATAAAATTTTATGTGAAGGATAAAAAAATAAAAATTCGATATCTGGGTCTTCTAAAGACGCCAAAAAACAACATAAAACGTAATTAGACGCCTCTCAATTTAACAATAATCATGGAAAATTGAGAGCTCTTTATCGGCATCCATTCTCACTTTTATTGCATAATTGGGAATACAAGCAACTAAAAGACATATGTTGATTTTTTCAGAGGAAAATATTTTTCTTTGTAAATCCGAAAAGTCATCACCTTATAGATTTGTAAGCCCCAGGGAGACAACTGCCATGTGCGAGGCAGCGTTGGATCTTGTATTGGATCAATATAAAGTGAATATTTGAATTTCATCAATTGTGCAAATATGATTAGTCGGTCCTGATAAAGTGAGATACGTGCTAGCTATGAGTTGTTCTGATTGTTTTCTTAGCGATTTGTTTCGAATACTCATAATGTTGAAGATATTGATGCCTAAATTATGATATGGAGCTCTATTATATATCATTATAATAAACATCTTCTGTATATGAATAAAGTAATATTGGCCAGTCAGAAATCTCTAGATATAAAATTTGATATATTAAATTTAATATTCATACTATAATTAATGCAGTAAAATTACATATATTTCTATAGAATATGTAACCCTAACTTGTCATAAGGATGTTAATGAGATTGATATTCACGAATAATATAAGTATGTGTTTGTGATTGTGACAGTATGTAAATTTATCGTTTAAAGTTATATGTATTATGTTCATAATGGTTAGAAGTGCCAAATTTGAGTTTAAAAAATGTGATTAATATATCTTCAAAAATTAATAATTTTTATACATTTAACGAATAATTATCTATTTACATTTAGTTGAAATAAATTTGACCCGGGCCATATGAATTCTGGTCCATTTGGTGCTGTTCAGGAATTGGATGAGCTTCAAAATACTTATCCCAATTTTCGTATCTTTGAGTATCATCTGTGAGGTAGCTTCCGGTTGCCTCAATGAGTGGATGGTTCCAAACCCTTCTCGGGGTGGGCTCATATGGCACCCGAAGAACGAGGCAGTTAGGCTCTTTCGGATCGAATGATCCAAATGTCTGATCAGTGTTGCCAGGGTTAGGCTCGAACGAAAGCCAGTTACCCTTGTTGTTTGAAATAAGAAGCAACGAAGCAATTTTCAGCATAATAGTATTTTCTGGGCCAAACATTGCCAAGAATTTATAAAGATCCGCTTTTGTTTTAAAGTCCTCGTCAGGGGCCATAATCGCTTTAATAACTTCTTTTGCATTATCCATTGGCTGTTCCTGCTGTTTGAAGAATGCAGCAGCCTTTTCAACAAGAAATTCTTTCGAAACTTGGCCATCTTGCTGTTCTGTCAATCTATACCAGATCGAATCGACCTTCTCGCGGAAGTTATCTTGCTCCTGCTTAGTGACGTGCCCAATTTCCATCAGCCTGCTGCTTCCAGTTGGCTCTACTCTTGGTTTCGCAGTGTTCATTCTCTGTTTAGGAACAGGCATTGGCTGATCGGTATTTGTTGGGTCTTCGAAAACGCTATTTCTCGTAAATCCGTTACGCTTCCATTGTGTCCAGCCGCCCTTGTCGTGCTGCAACTGTTCGAAGTTGAGATCTCTAAGATTCACGTTTAATGTATTTAGTTTAATACCCATAACGATTGCAACATTTTTCTTTTTCATCTTGAACTCCGTATCATTTATCCATGATAAACCAATTTCTTCTTCGAGTTGTGGATTTGTTGCGAGATAACTCAAAAGCATGTGAAGTTTTCTTGGGAATCGAGAATTAGGGTCGCGACTGGATTTTCTTTTTAGAGCCGCGATAATCTCCGGAGGGAGACGCTCATTAAATCTGGCCTCGGCGTCATTGAGCTCCATTGTGATCTAACGATAAAAACCGGCAGCGCCACAATTTCAAATAAACTTCCAGAAAAATTCATTGACCATTTTTATCACGAGTTTGGGGTCTGTATGATATATATAACACCAAATTCAAGTTGTTTTCATTTTTCCTTTTTCGTCGGAATTGGAAAAATAAAAATGCTCAAAATCTTCAAATTTTGGTATATTCAGTCATAGAAATGGCAATGGCGATGAGCAGACATAAAAATGGACAGGATTTATCCATTTTGACCTTTCCCCGCCAAAACGAGAGGTGACCTCACTTCAGGGTTACAGCAGTTGCAAGATTGTTTTGAAATTTGCTAGGCAGGGAAGCATGTTGAAATATTCATAAATTTTCGAAAAACAATGTTTTTATTTGGGAATTGAACATAGTTGGAACTGCTTAGACATCAATTATACTGTATTTCCTGTCTTTAAACTCAAGCTTGATGTGGAGCTGCTCATCTGTCTCGATTCCTATTTCCTCAATGAGATCTTTTGGGTTCTGATCCATACCATCTTGATCACAAAGAGTATTCAGGATCTCCATGCATAGATTTCTCCGCTTCTTCCACTGCTCGCATCTGGTGAAGAAATCTTTGTTGATCTGTGCTATATCATCAGGGTTGATTCCTTGTGCTGCTGTGATCAGTTGATCCCTATACGTGGCTGCATTCTGGATATCAATTTCAATTTGGACACGATAATTTCTTAAATCTTCAAGAGTCCTCGTTGAAGCTAATTGGTCCCTTCTGGCTCTTAGCTCATCTCTTTTTGCCTTCAGCGCAGTAATCCTTTCCTGTAATTCGTCGTTATGAGAATCCATTTCAATTAACTGTTCTTTCGAAGCGACCTCTTTTCCTTCTTGCTTGGCAAAATACAACTTTGTAGATTTACCGCATAATTTACAAGTAATGGTGCCGCTCTCTGATAATTGATCAAGTGATTTTTGAATAACAGATTTCGAGAACTCTCCATGGAGTTCATCAACGAGATTAGTTGCACTGTACGGCCTGTTCTTTTCAGTGAGGAACTGCAGGATCTGATTTGTTGGATTGGCTTTGGATTTTGGAGGCATTGATGAAAAATATTTGACTTCACCGGTGAACTTCCTCTCCACTTCCTCTTCTAGATATCCATTTTAATCACAAATATGCAATCTAAAATATATTTAATTGCATTTTATCTTACAAAGATGACCAAAATAATTGATATTTGAAAATTCAATATAACATTTTTTCGTTTTAATGAGAAAGCAGTTAATAGGATATGAAGTGTATAAGAGAGCATTTAGAGTTATAACAGGACAAACAGAAATAAATTATGTTAGAGTATCGCCAGCATTGATTGGATCCTTCTCAGCTTCAGAGATGTTCTCACGGACACCTGGTTTCTTGTATTTGAAGACGGCACTAACTGCATATGTAATTATAGCAATGAGTGGGAACAAGAAGTAAGAGAAAGATCCAACCCAAACGCCATTATAAGCAATCTCTGAAACATATAAATTGCACAAGGTGTAAGCGTAGGCAGCATTTGCAACTATGACAACTATATCAATAATATGCCAATAGCTCCATCATTGAGTGAAGCAACTTGCATAAATAAGTCCTCCTAAAGCTATATGTGTAATAAATCCAAACATGGCAATAAAGCCACAAACAAATGTGAAGGCATCCAAAACAAATTTTCCACCAGAGACATAGCCCCAAGCGAACATTGCGGACACATCTCTTTCGAAGTTATATAGAAGGATTGGAAGAAATAACTGCCATTCAACAGTAACAGTGATGAGAATCTTCAGCCATAATTCAAGAGTAGAAAGAGCTCTTCCAAATGTGATAGGACCTAAAATGAGGCAGATCCAGTTGAGGCTTCCACCTTCCATACCGATGATGTAGCGAGCTGTAGAGTCGAAGTATGAGAAAGGAACCCATATGAATATAACAATGATTGTGTAGATGATGATTGCCATAGGATATCCGACAACACCTGTCTTTGGATCAATCAAAGCTTTCTGTGACTCCTTGAATGGCCCACTAACACAGTTTACAGCAAATGCTACATTATCCTTGAGATCTCCATTAACATAGATAGTGTGGATGCCACTCTCCATAGTGACATTCATTGAATAGAGCGCAACCATGCTCTTGTCATCGATATATTCAGAGAATTCGAGTTTGCCTTCGACATCGCCTGTAATGTTGAAGACCTTTGTCTTTGATGGGTTGAATGAGACAACATTAATCGGGAACGTTGTATCCTTGTAGTTATAGGCCTGAAGATGTTGAGGAGTAAGATGAGTAATGATTGCATTGAAGCTCTTCGTAGGCTTGATGATTTTATAGTTAATTCTGTTATTATCGATAGAAAGAAGCGTTAAGTCATCATAAAGTTTTGTGGCTCTTGCTGTGAGCTCCATTGTATTACCAAAGTGGACCTTTTCAAGGCGGCTTGGGCGTGTATGGCCATTAAGATAAACAGTAACATTGTAGTGTTCAAGCATTTGTTCGAGTGTAAATCCAGACTTTGATTTTGCAGATCTTGGATATAGTAACTCATGAGTGTAGTGGCATGTGAAGATTGTGTATTTGCACGTAGTAGGCTTATTAAGCTCTTCTTCTAAGAGGTCAAGATGCTTTGATTTGATTGCAAGAATAAACGCGAATGGACCATATCCTGATGGAAATTCCTGCGGCGTGAATGCAATAATACGAACGTCTCGGCGTTCATGTGAAAAGACGTAGAAATTAGACATTTTTGTTCGAACGTAGCGTGCTGGCATTGAACTCTTTGGATTCCACTCTTTGAGACCCCAAAGATCGTGATTTCCGTAGATTTCGAATATCATATAGCTTGGTATTCCTGAGTCGTTAACAGCTTGATTATACATGATCCAATAGTGTTCTGATTATCTTGAGATTGTCGGAGATTTAGGGCCAATGTAGTTTTCAACCAAATCTCCGCTCAAAAGGACCCACGAAGGGTTAATTTTCTCATGTACATATCTGAGAGACTTATTAAACAATTTCGTAGCGTTTGGGAAGTTTTCAGACGAATGTATATCGGAAAGTTGCGCGATAATTACTGGTTTGCCGTTATAATCATATAGTGGTGCGTTATCTTTCACGTAAACGTGGTCAACAGTGTACTTGAACTTCGTCAGGTACAGAATGAGGAACGGGAAACACATAATCGCATACCAAATGTAATAAGAAACAATTCTTGCGCATTGATTTTTCGTAGCCATGTAAATAATCAAATTTCTCAAAATTATTTGCAAACATTATATTCCGCATGCTTCAGATATATCAAAAAACTAAACTTTTCAATAATAAGATAATGGATATATATTTCACAATGCATATATCCATAGCATTACAATTAAACGAAAAGAACCAATTGAATAGCAAAATCAATTTTTGAGGAGAAGAACTGTAAATAAGGTTATTTTGTCATCATGATTTTTCGCGTTTGAAGCTCCACACAGTTAAATCCAATATCTACACATTATAGGTATTATATGATTTATCTCGAATCAATTAATTCATGCTTTTTTGCCATTCTAAAAATTCAACATATTTATTGCATAACCTATATCATAGCCATCTATTGCTCAATTAAATGATATCCATCGATAAATTTTTGACTGACATTGTGTTTTTAGGTGTATTCTGTCCATTTTTGGAAATTAACGTTTAAAATTTATGTCGTCTGATTCTCTTTCCTTTTCAAGCGGAGGGAATGACATAAAGACAAAGAAAGACGATAAAATAAATCTATCCGTTGGTGTTTCAGATGAAAGCGATGAAATTACGCCCGAAATCGCTTCAGATGAGGAGAGTGCATCGAAAAACTTTTTAAAGACCGATCCTGTTAACAACACAGATAAAAAGCCAGATCTAGACTCAACAGCAAGTATTCCTTCCGAAAAGAAAAAGTGTAAATCGAAAGATTCAGATGATGATGAAAATAAATCGAAAGAAGACGAAAAATCATCCGATTCTATTAAAATTGATGACAGCGACAAAGAATCAGACAACGAAAGTGAAGACAAGGATAAATCCAAATTACTGAAGGAGAAGAGTGACAGTGATGATCACAATTCCATCTCTCCTGCGAAGAGCAGCGAGAATCTTTCAAGCGCTTCGAAGCAAGATAAAAATGAAAAGCCAGAAAGAGCAAAATCTGATGATAACGACGACAAGAAGGATGAGCATGAATCACACAGTGATAAGTTCTCTACTGACAAAGAAGAATCTGGAGATGAAAAGAAACAAAGTGAGAAAGATGAAGAAGAAGAAAAGAAGGATAAGAAAGAAGAAGAGAGCGAGAAGAGTGAGAAGGAGAAGGATAAAGGTAAATCTTCTGATTCAGAATCAAAGAAGTCAGATAAGAAGTCATCAGATAAGAACTCTTCATCTTCTAAGAAGTCTTCGTCATCATCTTCTAACTCCTCGTCTTCTTCTGATAGTGAAAAGAAGGATAAGAAGAAATCAGAGTCTGATAAAGAAAAAGAGAAACAGAAAAATTCCGATTCGAGTCATAAATCAGATAAAGATAAATCACAATCATCAGCAAAGAAGGAATCAGAGAGTGAGCATAATGATGATAAGAAATCGGATTCAGAGTCAAAATCAAAGAAAGATTCTGATGATAAAAAGTCTAACTCAGACAAATCAAAAGATGACGATAAATCAGATAGCTCTAGTTCAAAGAAGAAGTCTGACAAATCTAAATCTTCCTCCTCATCATCTTCATCTGAATCAGAAAAAACGAAGTCTGACTCAGAAAAGAAGAAAGAAAAGAATGATGATAAGAGAGAAGAAGCTAAGGAGAAGTCAAGCTCTTCTGTTAGGTTCAAGCAAGATGATAATTCTGCGTCTGAAGGTTATGCGCCACCAAAACCACAGAAAACAAGAGAAGCACCAAAAGGAGAAGTTAAGGAATTCGAAATTTTGGCTGTTCAGGCCGAGACTGTTGACTTCAAAGACTCTGGTGATGAACCAGTTCCTTTCAAGTATGAGGAAGCGTTTATGTCAACGAAACCTCGAATCAACGCAGCTGTTGCTCAGCAGAGCCAACAGAAGCCTAACACATCAAAAGCTTGTTTGTTAATTTAATTTTTTTTTGTGTAAATATAATTGTTATGTGCTCATCATCTATATTTAGATTATATAGTGCTTACATATAATATTGGATTATGATTGATACTGAATATTAAGGTGAATAAGAAAATTGCATTTTTTTTTTGAAGAAAAAAAGTGGGAGTTATAGAGTTTTCATTTGTCAACATGTTATATTTGGCTACGTGGCTTTAAAAATCTCTTCACAGACACCTGCAATAAATCAGTCCTCGAAAATAGTTACAAAATTTTTGATGTATCGATGTGCATTTATTTCTTAACGTGCAATGACTTTCCACACTCAAACGCAACTCATTGGTGATATCCAGATTTATCAATTCTTTCAGCGAACCCGAACCTTAATAAGATTGGTGAGATTATGATAATTCCGGCCATTTGCGTTACAGGTGTTCGAAGATGGTCGAGGGTGATTATATTACGTAGGAAAACCGAAATTTACCAGAGAACAAAAAATTGATATTGTTGTTTTTTTATGAAAACATAGACTTTTCACATTAATCACCATAATATATGGTCCAATATCCCCAGTGCATGCAATTGAAGTGGAGAGATTTGATCAATGTTAATCGCATCACCATAACCGATAGAGTTCAGAAATTGTGTCTGTACAAATAATTAAGTGACCTCTATCAAAAAAAAAAAAAAAAAAAAAAAAAACATTCAAATAATTTCACAATCTATACGTTAAAGAATCAAAAAACATAAATGTTCTCACGACCTAAGCAGGCTAAGCCACTGAAGGCTGTACCACTGAAGTTCGTCAAGGAGGGCGAGAACCTTGATGTCGCCAACTCCATCATGAGCGTTGAAATGTCCGGAACAAAGACTCCAAAAACAAACAGAGTTAGGAAGTCTTCAGCCATGAGCAGCCAGAGAAGATCAGCATCCATCGAGAGGATCTTCGAGAAGCAGAAACAGTCAGAATCCAAAGTTAAAGAGGATCTTCAGAAGCATCTTCAAGAATTACGCGAGCGTGAACAGAAGTTGATGACTCCAGCTGTTGCTCCACTACCGCCACCAACAGCGATGTTACCTCCACCTCCACCACCTCCACCAATGGCTTTTGCTCCAAAGCCAAGGACAATTGCACCAAAGAAGGCCATTTCAGTTCCAAAGAATGCTACAACACCAATGATTGCAATTACACTTGGTGATATTACAAGAGTTAGATCCAGCCTCAGAAAGGTTGTAAAGGAGGTCCTAGTCAAGGAGGAACCAAAGGACGACATCATTGAGCTCATTAAGACGAAGCTTCAGTCTATTCGCACAACTCTTGAAGTCACTGAAGATGAAGATGAGGATTCTGAATCATCTTCCTCTGAAGAATTCTAAGCTATTTAGTTTGTCCATGAATACTTAGATATTATGTGTGAATTAGCGAATAATATTATGTCTTGAATTTCTAAAAATTTAATATATTAGCAACTACATCAGATTCTTTCTTGATCATCACAGTTCTTAGCATATTTTATATTCATAATCTTTATTATGAGAAATGAAGTTAAATTTTATATCTTAGAATTTATTTTTATATAGCATGTGAATGAGTTTAATATATGCTTTAGCAGAAGTTAATTAAGAGATAGAGAAGTGTATTGGTGGGATTAATGAAAGTGATAAAGAATATTTTTCAGAAAAAACAGACCGATAACTGATATGTATAGACAAAGAGAAAGCATAAGTATTGAATAGTTTGGTTTTGAGAAATAACAAGTAGAAATAGAGAAAAATGACTAAAATTTTGGAAAAAAATTGAGAGGAAAGAAACACTATACAATGCTGAATTCGAGACAACGAAACCGCTTAAAGAGGACATTAATGAGGAGTCCTTCTTCGATGTTTTCGTTTCTATTCGGTATAGTGTGCCTGTGCTATGGCGTTGGATCAGTAATTTACAGCAAAAGTTATGCGAAAGTTCGACAATTTAACAGGAGAAATAAATGGCTTGAAGTAACAATTCCATCACTTGTAGCTAACGAAGAAGGATCGAAATTTATATACAAGAAGTTACAAAAAGACGAAAATAACTGTATTAATCGAAGTTACTACGTGCATGAATATAGACGCGTTTTTGATGAAATAACGTCAGTAGATGACTATGATGCTAAGAGAATGCTCATCATTGGCGCTCAAACAGCGATTGGACAAGCAATGGTTCGAAAATATCAGCGAAAAAACATTCCAATAACAGCAATCAAAAGCTTTTACGATGTAGATTTAGCAACAGAAACATTTAATCCACTATTCGACAATTTTTCATTTAAATCCGCATTTGTTGTTTATCAACCACCGCCACCGAGGTATGGCTCTGTTGATGATCAAAACTTCTTAGTCCACAAAGCAAAATATTACTATGAGACGCTCCTCGAGTACTTAAATAATCGCTCGATTCCTTTTGTTGTCGCTCTTCCAAGCACTTATCTTCCAAATTTACTTGAACAGGTTATGAAGATTGGTGGACTTTACGTTGACGTCCCATACTCGGTTGATAGTGAAGCAATTTATGATTTAGATAATCCTTTGATGCGTGCTGCACGTGAATGCTATGCTGTTGGACGCACAGAGGTCATGGTTAGGGATGCAGACACAGTACACAGCTTTGATTCTGATATGGCTGCTAAATTCCTGCGAAAACAGATGAAAGAAGGAAGAATAGGTCATTTCTCAGTTTACGGTGCATCAAATATCTCAATGAAAGAAGCCATTGCTCACGTTGTTGGCCCTCAATGTAAAGTTACTTATAAAGAGTTTCCAGTTGTCAATGAAACACATCCTCTCTCAGAACAGACTGCAATGATTGGACAAGAAAATTCAGATGTCAAACAGATGCTCACAAAAGCATTCAAGTACTTCCAGAGCCCATTCGATAAGAAACCATACTTAAGCATTGTTGTCACGGGTCGTAATGATAATTTCTCGAATGGATTCCTTCAGAGAACAAATAATTTTGTCAAAGCACTTGAGTATAATTTTATGAAGGAGCCATTGACATCATTTGAAGTTGTTTTAGTAGATTACGCAGGTCCAAGCGATAAGCCACCTCTTTCAGAAGTTGTAGAAATTCCACCAGCTCTCAAGAAGAGATTCAGATTCATCAAAGTCCCAACACTCTTCCACATGCACATCAATCATAAGATGAATGCATCAATGCCATTCCTTGAGTATATAGCAAAAAATATAGGCATCAGGCGCTCATCCGGACGTATGATTGCTACGATGAATCCAGACGATATATTACCAACAGACTTCTTCACTGCTGCTGCTGGTAAACAATTCTCTCGCAACGCAGTGTACAGATTCATCAGATGGGATCTCAAAGAAAATTGGACCGATACAATGTCATTTGATGATGTACTGAGCATAATTGGAAATGCTAATGACATGAACATGAGAAGTGAAATCAAGAAACGCTGTGAACCAGCAACTATTTATTCTCCAATCAGCAACCAACATGATTTCGATAATTATGCAATGCTTTGTGGAAGTGGCGACTTCTTCATGCTTTCAAAGCACCTTTGGGGCGCAGTGAATGGTTTCATCGAGTATCCGGCCAACCCTAATATAGATGCAGCTATGAACGCAAAGATGATGAGATTACTTCCTGGTTATGTTTTACATTTACATCCAACGCCTCTTTTACACCAATATCATCCAAGAAAGAACGTGAGAAGAGCATGCTTGGAAAATCACGATCAAATTATGCAGGAATACATCTGCCATGGTGTATCTAAGATATTAGCTAAGTACCCGGATAAGCCAACATGGGGATTCGCTAATGAAAACTTTGAAGAAGTTAGAAAATAATCATATTAATTTTTGCTTATTATTTATTTGTTAGATATAAATTGTTTATTTTTCTTCCAATTTCAAATATACATCTCTGCTAACAGCCGTCGAATACAGATTTGAATTAATGAATTGAAATTCACTTTTATTGTCGATGTGGCAAATTGTCAATCAAAGTCAGATCTAAATCACAATGAATACATAATGTACACATAGAATAATGACCAACAAATAGGGATGCAAATCTGGAAGATAAAAAATGGACTTCTGGAAAAAAGTCTGGAAATAAGAAATTTAATTTTATAACATAAGCAAAAACATGAATTCTGAATTTAGATTATAAGGTAATATAAATACAGCTAAATTGAACGATGTAATGCTTGTTTATATTTAATCAAAATAATTTGACCCAAAAAATTCTTTTCTATAGATTCAAATGGCACAAATAAAGCCAATATTTGTTATAAATTGGTAAATAGGCCTGAATATGCTGTAGCAATGACTTAAGAAGGAAAGTTGAGAGTAAACTTCGTTTGTTGGTTTCGCATGAATTATTTATGTTACTTGGGAAATGCGTGCCCATGCATTGCTATGCATGATGCAACAATCGCGGTTTTCAAAATTTTTACAATTGAGCAGTCAGAAACTGCTCATTTATTGGAAACGAAGTTTCAGAAATGCTCAACCATCATCAATGAGATCATGATAGAGGTCCTTCATATCATTATAATTTGTATTCTTGGCCAGAATAAATTGTAAATTTTTCATGTCATTATTGTTATTCTATATGAATAGAGCAAAATATTAAAAAATCAATTTTCGATTTTATGCTATTTCCAGATTATCGGAAATCCTCAATATCCTCAATATCCTCAATATCCAATTGATATATGCATTTTTCACATAACAAAGGATGCGAGCTCTGATTGAAAATAAAATAATCAGAAGGAAGATCAACTGGATAATATAACAAAAAGTTATATTTTCCGTCGATAAAGAAGTGTTCATTAATAAACCCAATAGAGCTGAAGATGTTGGTGCTATTAGTATATATAATCTGCTTAGTTGCTTCAGTTTTGTTAGTATCAAAATAGACTTGGCTACGGCAATCATGAAAGAATATCCGAACCCAGTTGTGCCCACTACAGTTCCATATTTTATATCCTTTGTACCATAAATAGTCTGTAGACAGATTTCACGGAAAAACTAATGATTTTATCATGTAAACACAGTTTTGAAATGTAAATTATATTTTGACAAGTCAATGAATCATTAATAAATTTGATTATAAATATGATTGAGATTAGAAACCAATAACGTGGGCGTTGTACTGAACGTGGTTATTTGATCATCCTAGATATCTTTTATTTTAACAATAACATAAGAATTTATACAAGTTCAAGCAGTTGGATATTGTAGTCCTTTCTCTTCCAAACGAGCTTTCATGTAGGCTTTCAATGCCTGAATTGTTTGCATTGATAAAGCAGTAACATCAACTAAAGCGCTAGAATTTTCAGGTATATTGATTTCCGGCTGCATTTCAAGTAATATCCTGTTGATTTCTTTGTTCTCTTCTTCTGTCTCCATCATATCAGTCGCTTTCACGAAAGCACGGAGCTCCTTTTCATCGATAACTGGGACCTCTGGTTTTGGAATAAGCGAATTGTTAAGAATGACTGCGACTTGTTTAATTTTTGGTGGTGGGAAAGACATTGCAACTAAAATCTTGGATTTAATACGTGCTAATTCATCCGGCCAACTAGATGTCGACAGTATATCGATGGATCGTCTTTCTTTGTTGAAAAGCTTTCTGCTTTCTGATACACAGCACAAAATTTCTGGCGCAATTGACGGTTGTATCTCTATTTCTGTCCAAAGTTGCTCGATATCGTCGAACCAGTTCTGTATTCTTTGGTATTTGTTATCAATGATCTTCTGTTTGATCAAATTTAGGCATAATTGATTCTCAACTTTTTCTGGTGCTGGTGAATTTTTGTGAAGCTTCATGTGTTGGCTATCATTGAAGATGGATGAGCACGGGCGCGTCATCAAATACTCCATTATCTGCAAAGATTTCTTTCTTAGCAACGCATTCATTTATAAATATCGTTACTTTTTGGCATAATAGGGTCATTTTACATTAATCAGGGGGAGAATAATTTTCATGATTCTAAATTTATCTTATGAATCACAGAAATCTATAATAGCCAAAACAAAGAAGTCAACATCTAGATTATATGCAATCGCTATCATTTTCTTTTCTGGCAATAGTAAGCTCAATAATCAAACTTAAAGTTGTAATGAGTGACTATGTAATGAAAATGTTTCTATTACTAAAACAACAAATAAACAATTTATTTAATACAAAACATACAATTTTTAAATATCTATAATAGGGCTTGATGCAGAAGGATTCAATGAACTTCTTCTGGAAGCAATCGAAGAAGATCTTAGTCTTGTAGAGCATGGCTGTGGACGAGATTCAGATGGTGAGCTTGTGTTTAAGAAAGCGTTGAGGAATGTATCACCAACAACAGTGTTCTCAAGCATTGGCTGAGAATTAATGAGATATTCCACAGAGAATGAACTGCGTCTTCTCAACTTTCTGCTCGGCTTGCATCCACGCCATGCATTGAATGCGCGCTGCAAGAATGATCTTTCACGCTTTTCTATGAAGAGCTTGACTTCCCAGTCATTGTCTGTGAACTTTCTCGCTTCTTTCGATGATGGAAGAGGAACTTTCGGTGGTCTCTTTCGTGGCCAGAATTTCGTTGGATCAGCAGACTGCATCTTTTGATCTTCATCTGTTAAAGAAGCATCAGAGAAGAGATCCCTTGATGACATTGATTGCCTCTGCTCAACCAACTCACGGCGAAGCTGGGATTCGAATGATAAATCAGAGAATTTAGCCTCATCAGAGTCATCATCATTTGGCTTGAATGAATTTCTTCTCGGGTGCATCGTCGAATATGACTTTCTGCGTTGTGTAACAGCAAAGTTAGATGGTGGTTCAACTAATGTCACTTGGCTATATGTTTGCGCAAGTGGCATCTGTTCATTCACAGTAAACATCGGCTGGGAGATCATTCGAAGCAATTTTGGTTCATTGTCGAATCCAAATTCGATCAGACTGTTTGGATCAACAACAACCTTCGTCTGCGGACAGTTGTTAATTTCAGGAACAGGAAGAGGCTCTTGATTGGCATTATTGTTAATTTTCTTCTTTTTCTTTGGTGTAGGCGGTGGCGTCTTAGGTTTGATCTCTAAGTTATTGATATCTTCTTTAGGATTGAATTGGCTCGCGATTTCGATGCAATCTTGAATTAATCTGTCTGCATTTGGATCATCTTTAAATGCGTTTCTCATAACATTCGTGAAATCCTGATCTGCGTAGAATCCACCGATATTTAAGTCATTTCCAAGCTGTAATTTCATAACTTTTGTGAGATCATCCATATTGTCGACAGTTTTCATGACATTCAAGAATTTTATGTGATTTTCATGCAGTTGCTTATTGTGTTTAGGCGTTAATTTGCCTGATATCGAATTCGCAGAATTGATGCACTTATTTATTATATAATTTTTGTAAGATTCGAGGTCCTGAGGGCCACTTGTAGCAAATTTTCGCCTAAATTTAGCTAAATCTTCGCCTTTTAATTTTTTCGCAAGTAATTTTGAGATTTCTTCAGTGGTAAGTGGAGGTACACGATTCTGGTGCTGAACAATAAAGTTTACCGAATCCAAATAATAGACAGCCTTAGTCAAATCATCTTCCATTCTAGCAAACTTTATATTTTCAGAGTTCACAGGTTTCCCATTGAGCATTTCAAGTGTTGGACAGTATTTAAGCACATGATATTCCCAAAATGGATAGTAGCACACAGGATTTCCGTTTAATTTTAATTCTTTCAGCTGTTTCAGATTCTTTAGCACTGAAAGATCGTCAACGTACTGTATTTTGTTATACTCGGCCATAAGGCGGTGTAATTGGTGAAATTGATCGACATTTTTTAAATTTGTTAATGCGTTATGTGAGACAAAGAGATCAGTTGATGACTGAAACTGTAAAGGCACTATGTCTATTTTGTACACGTTTTGAGATGTTGCCCTGGCTTGAAGAGAAGGTCCACTTTTCTTCAATACATTGCTCAATAACATTTTTTATTTCCAAAAGTGACAAAATTCATTTATATAATATGAAACACACTGCAGCTGTTATGATATTGATTTTTTGAAATATCCTTCTCAATTTTTTGTGATGTTTACAAAGTTAAAATCTTTCATCAAAATTCCTCGATTTTGGGCTTTCTCTGCACTATGTGCGTACTGTGGTGTAGCTCTTTATGCTGCTAAACTATACCATAAACTTTAACTTCAAAAATATATTTTTGAATTTTTTATTTTGTTTTCTTCAACGCCTGTAAATCACATATCATAACACCTTCATTCTAATTAAGAAAAATATAAAGTTTACGTCATTCATATAAAAAATTACAAAATTTGGAAAAATAGTTTTACAATTAGATCATTTGATTCACAAAATAGTTGTTCCTGTACCTCTTCATTTAAAATATACATTAATTAAAGATTTTGCTTTGAGTAAGTGATCATCACAAGAAAGCCACTTCTTTTTCAGTGATACAGATATACTTATTCCAACCAGAATACATAATCGAAACAAATATACATTCAATCACATAAACTATTTCGATATCTTCACTTTGAAGCAATTTTTGAGATTTTGAATTTGCAATATTTATAATTTCGATTATGAGATTAAAACTGAGAAATGTAGCATATAGATATATAGACAGACATGAAAAATAAATCAAGCAACAGTGTATAAATGAATCTGCGTTCACAATATTACATGGATTAATTGTGAATGTTTAATTCCGTGTCATAATGATGATAAAGTGCGAAAGATTAGTTACTTTCATGTTGACATCAGCACCATTATCAACTAAATATCGAACGATATTGAACAACCTCATTTCAATGGCAATAGACAATGGTGACTTGCATTATAATGATGTTCAAATGTGAATGATTAATATCATCACATAATTACGATCAAATGAAAATACTTGATTTCATATCGCAATGAAGATAAAGTGCGAATGATTGATTACTATCATGTTCACATCAGCTCCAGGCTTAATTAAACATTGAACGATTTCGAGCGACTTCATTTCAATGGCAATTGATAATGGTGATTTGTATCACAATGTTAATCATACCTGAATGCTTGAATCAATATCATAATGACGATCTTTTGTGAAATATTGATTCCATATCCTAATGATAATAAAATATGAATGATGTGCTACTCTCATATTGACATCAGCTCCATGTTCAACTAAAATTTGTACTATTTCAAAAGACTTCATATCAACAGCCATCGATAATGGGGACTTATATCATAATGTCGATCAAATATGACTGATTAATATAATATCATAATGTGAATGATTGATTTCATATCATAATGATGATAAAATGTGATTGATTAATTCATTTCATGTTTTGAACGGCACCATGATCAACTAAAAAGTGAATGATTTCGAGGGATTTCTTTTTAATGTCAATTGACAATGAGTATTCAGTTTATAATGATGATCAAATATGAATAATTGATTTCATATCATAATGATGATAAAATGTGATTGATTAATTCTAAATGATAATGATGATGAAATGTGAATAATTGGTAACTTTCATGTTGATATCAGCTCCACGCTCAACCAGAGATTGAACGATTTCGAGAGATTTCATTTTAACTGCAATTGATAGTGGTTGGGATCGCATTTTTGATCGACATCAAAGAATTCTTTTATTGCTTCGGCCTGAAGTTCATCAAGTTTGTCCCATGTAACTGAGTGGAAAACCGTTCCAGGTGGATAAATGTTAATTATATCAGATGCTTTTCTTTGAGAGTCAATGTTGAATTTAAAACCTAAACTATTGAGGACAATCCGTAGATTTTTATTCCGAGGTATATAATCAAAGTTTTGAATATTGAAGCAAAGATTTTGGACGTAAAAATGAAGCAGATTCTATGAGAAACCCAATCAATGTAATACTGACGGTATTTTTTTCAGTTTTTCACATAAATCAAAAAAAAATTTATTATTTTGTTCATTATCCAGTTGATTTTGTGTCAGAGATATCATTATATCATTGGAAACTCTAAAGCACTCCGGAATTTCAATATCACCGATTCTCTTGAACACCAAATCAGCGAAAGATGTCATTTTTAACCAAAAATGAGTAAAAAACTGAACTCACCCGATAGTGGTCGTGTAGGAAACATATAACAACTATCTCTCGATTTAAACTTTCACATTCGATCTCCTATATATACATATTTTGCTAATGAAAGTTGATTCCTCCAAAATTAAATTATTTTGAAATTATCTTGACGAAATTTTTATCCTCAGATACTATAACCATACCCATAGTTACACGTGTTGTGCTTTGTTTAAATGTATCTGCTTCATTGAGGCTCATGGTATATTGTTAGAGATAACACAGACTTTTCTGCTCCGGAGTCTAATTTTTTTGGGAAAAAAATTTTGTAGTGAGAACACTTTTAATCGAATTTCTTTCAATCAGAGATGCTTTTTCATTTCATAGTCATGGCAAATTGTTGCTTCTGAATATAATTTTACTATTGTTTTCCGAAAAAATATAATTTTTCTGGATGAATAATTCCTCTCTGCTTCCGTGTGGGTAAGTTGAATCAATACCAGAAATTTGTGAAATAACTTCCACAAATCTCCATGAACAAGAACGGTGTCACCTATCATTTTCCACCAAAACAAATTGAAGCTAAACTGTTACGTCTTCAATGATACTATGAAAATAATTGAGCGTTTCTCAACATTTACTGTGAAAATATACAATTCATGAACAAATTTTCTGAATTCAGGGTTCATGTATGCTAATGCTAATACAGATTTTTTATGCTCAAAATGTGATATTTGAAAGCCATTTCTGGTATGGGTCTAAGATGCGTTATAAAAAGACATAGTTTTATTTGATAACAGTAAACAAATATAAATGAACATTATTTCACAGATAAAACTTTGTGGAATCGAGAAATTCCATCTACAGAGAGGAGCTCACCGATGTCGTATGTGAATGGACGAATAACAAGAACTTTCAGCATGAAATTTTCAAACATTCCGTTGAAAGAAAATGTTGTTTTTCCGACAATGAAGAAGTCTGTATTTTTCGGTTGCTTCATTTCGATCCGATGCTCCCCATCATGCGGTGTGATCATTTCAATAGACATATCAACATAGAATGGAAATACTTGTGTAGCAATTTCGCTGTGAACAAGGAAACGAACGAAAATATCTGGAATCTTAACAGAGCTAACTGTTTCAATTCCTTTAATTTCGCGTTTAACAGTGAGCATTGAATGTTGCTTTCTGGTAATTTTCTTTGGTGATTCGATTCTGACAACATCACCCTGCTCGACAACATTGAAAGCATCTGATGTAACTTCTCCAATCTTTGCATCACTACGAAGCAAAATTGTATCATTTCCTGATATAGCAGTGAGAGGAGGGAACTCACAGCAATCGATTTCTGTCCGGCAGTGAGCGAATCTAACAACGTGGTTCTCTGCTGTGTATGAAACTAAAAAGTCAACAGAGAACTTAGAAACACTGTGACAAACAGCAGAGAAAACAGAAACTGTCTCAGGAACTTGTGAATCAAGAGAATGCCTTTGACCTGTTGATTGCCTTGGTGAAATCATTTCGACATCTGCAGTACTATTAATGACAACATGAAGACTTGTTAAGTTTCCAAGAACAGTCTTTGTCTTCAATGTGATTTTAACTGGATGATCTGGGAATGTGTCATTTCTCTCACACTCGCATGAAACATTAATTAAAGGAGGATCTTTGATACAGTCGAATCTAAGTGGATCTTGGAAGGCTGCAAACACAGGAGCAACACCATTCCAAAGGAAAGAAACACCACGAACAAGAACTGGGCCGCCTTTAAGGCTCTTTAATTTCATTGTCATCTTTGTTGTCTTCTCGATATCAACGCTCTCAACAACTTCGCTCTCCATCGGCCCTTCAACAGTCTGTGTGAGATTTGTGGCATTGAATGGCTGTAATGGCTGAAGAGTGAAATTAACTATTGCTGATTCACCAACACCAACACTGATCTCATCAATGCAGTCGCTTCCCCAAGCAGAAGCAACAAATTTATCAGTTGAGCTTTGCGCAACAACTGGGAATAATTTCTTGCGGATTTGTGACCATTGTTCTATTGTTATTCCTATTGGTGGTGGACTCATTGGGAAACCAGTTTGTAATACAGATACATTGTGCACAGACACTGATCCTATAGGAACAGGCTCATCTAACTCGAGTTGTCTGAGGTATTGAACAATATCTTGAACATGATCGAGCGATCTATGCTGAAGTACATCATGAAGTTCATAAGGAATATCTTCGGTCGCGGCTACTTTCAGCAAGATAAACTCTTCAAGTGTTTGCCATCCACGGCCGTGAATACAGTTGAATATCTGCCAGAGACAAATTTTCTCGTTCTGGTGAAGTCCAAGATTTCCATATGAGTTTGCTGCACGATAAAGAAGAATCAAAGATTTTGAAGTCCTTAAGCAATATGAAGCAGCTTCAAAAAGTATTGGATAAGCAACAACTTTGAAAGGATTATCACTCTTGATCATTATTTTAATCATTCGCATTAATATTTTCGATGCAATTAAAAGATCGTTATGTGTTGCACAATAATAACACATAATGAACATAGATTGATAGAACTGGAATGACTGAGTTGGATTCTTGTATGTTGGGAGGAAGAAATCGCGTAGATTAAGTTCATCGGTCGATAATAATGAAGAAACGGCCATCACAATCATTAAACTCTCTTCAACTTTAGGATCTGTTTCAATTAATTCCTGATAAAGCTGCTGATAGTAAATTGATGCATTTTCAAAATCTGCGATTGACAAACAAAGATCACCCAACCGTTTTAATGTAAGAACGAGTGTGGCACGAGAAACTCTTCCTCCAAAACCGAGTAATCTGCGTACAGAATTTCCGAAACCATGCCAATTTTCTTTAACAAATGTTGTTGTTGTTTCTTTCATTTCTTTTATTGCGTGGGATGCTTTGAAATGCGTAATATTTAATATGTGATCGTATAAAGCTTCGCCTGAATCGTCCCTGCAGAGATAATAATTTCTTGAAGGTGGATATTGAGGATTGACGACAATATTGCACATAGAAATGTTTTTCGTAAAGTCTGCAGCCCATTGTGGGAAATGAATTTCGAGCTTCTGATGAACAGTGCACAAATAAATAATACAAATCGGAATATCTAAGAACAAATATGGAGATAACTGATTCCTATCGAAGAAAAGCTTGATCCAGTACTGGAGCCATGGCAATTCTGGAGTTTCAGTCACGACCGAAGGATCAGCGATCGCGTATGAAAGGTTATCAACAGTACTTTTGAGCTCGTCTGGAAGAATGTCCGGTTCTCTGTATACTAATCTGAATTTATATGGACAAGTTCCTAAATCTTCGATTCGTTTCCATGTTTCTTGAAAGTTTTTGAGCAAATTAGGATATTTTTCTGTTATCCCTGGCTCGGTGTACACGTAGATGCATGCTTTGTACCTCTCTTTCAAGATTTCCTTGAATTCGATGTACTGCATCTTTAGAAAAAAAGTAATATTTACATGACATAATCGATTAATTCACTCTGAATGTACCGATACTTTTGACATCTAATCTAATTTACATGTTATAAATGATTATTTGTCAACTTTTTTGATATCTGAAATGTAAGAAAAATTACATGTCAAAAAATTATTAATTCATGCAAAACATGCTATGTGGTCACTTTCATCGCAAATTTTAACATAGAAAATAGCTACAAAGTCATGTTGATGCTATGTATTGAGTTTGCAAAAATATTTTTGCAAATGAAGAAATCTGTTTCCATATCAGGTTCTAGTGAAGAGGAATTTTATCTATCAAAGGCTTTGATAGTTTTCATAGGTTATTGAAAGAATTAATCGAAGACTTAAAATTTCAGTATTATGTTAACTGGGATAAGGAACTTCTCTTTCTATTATCAAAAGTGTGATATAGTGAACTTTTGATGAAATGTCATATCAAAATCGCACCTTCACTGCCAAGGAACAACATACTTTGTCACGGAAACCAATATTTGCTCAAATATACTAAAATACAGCGTCTCTATAGCGTAAAATATTCAAAATTTGTCTAAATAGCAAAAAGCAGTCAACTCTCTATCTATCAAATAGCAGACATAGATATTAAAAAATGAATGTGTTTAAAAAATGTATTGATTCCATATCCACTTTCGGCTTTCTTTGATTAGTTACATGTCTTTGGATGCTACGGAAGTTTCTCGACACCCTATATTCATTTGTAGTGAGATATCGAGATTGCAATCTATTGATTCTCTGTTTACAACGAAAACAATGATAATAAAGAGTTCTCAATTCATTCACTGTTTTCACAGAAAATAAAAGAGAACAGAGAACAATTATGCTTATCTCCAAACATCAATGCTGCACATGAACTGAATAACACATTTACACAATTCATCAATGATTTCAAAAACACAACTCTCCAGATTTCATTATATTAGATGAATAAAATTCTATTTTAGAATCTTCATAGAGTTGAGGAGTGAAAAGAGAGGACCAAAGAGTTTTGGTTGATTAACTAATGAAGCGGCCGAACATGAATGACGCACTCGGGAGATACCGACGAAAAAAGCTTTTGTTCTCTGGTGTACACTCTGCGTTTGGACAGATGTGGTTCTGAATAGCAAAGTAGAAATTATGGAGGGGTTCAGTATCGTAGCATTTATATGTTGAGATATGAGAGAGATAATTAATAAAAACATCAATAATATTTTGTGAAGTTGTGACAGTTCCGCTTTGATTAAATGTATCAATGTGACAGTCTTGAACAATGAATTCACCTCTATTACTACCACGACAAAATAGATTTCCTGGGCCATGATTTCCAAAGAAACAACAATTTTCAACAGTGGTTTTATCTGAAGAAGAGTAAACATGGGCACTGTTCGAATTTCCTGATGATGTGATTTCGTTGTTGATGATGTTAGATTGTGTCAAATCGAAGATTCCGGTGTCATAATGACAAGAAATCCTATATTGAGCAGAGTTGTTAGCAACAGTTGTGTAATTGATGGTGGCGGATGATGGTTGTTGAAAAGTGTATCCGGGGCCTAATTTACAACTGTTTTGACTTGAATTTGATGAGCTTAAAGAGCAAGAACCATATGGTCCATAAATTACATTAGCACTGTATGATGGAACATTGCATTGTGTCATTGAACACTCAATGTAGTGTTTGAAATTTGTTGAAGAAGAAACAGAAGAATAGGAAAACGATCCTAAACCTGTTGTAGTCGAATTGAAAGCACAGAATCGGTGTTGAACAATTTGACTTTTGCAGTAAAAGTAAACGCTTCCTCCTTCAGAATGTTTAAAGTTGTCGTGGAAAAGACACGAACTGTGGAGGAAAGAAACACCGTCGCGTGTTATCGAAATGCATCCGTTCTGTTGGTTAAAGAAATGACAGTTGAAT
>JALKBU010000936.1:0-20398 GCA_023091735.1 Trichomonas tenax
TTTATGGTCTTCATACTCAGCGTGGAGTTTCAATCTATAAATGTCAGTATTGTTTAGACTACAAAGATATTTATAACACTTTTTATAAAGGTGACAATTTGCCCGCACAAAAAAGTGACAGTTTATTCATGAAAAGCGACTTTAAGGTTCTATGTCACTTTTTGATATTCACTTTTGTCCTAGTCTCGAAGGAAAAATGTTGCCAAAAAAAGAAGTAATCTCACTCTGAAAAAGTGCCTATTAGTATAAAATAAATCGAAATTTAGAATTAGCATATGGTGTAGATGTCAAATATATCATAAAAATTGTATAACCTTACCGTAAAGTTCAGAAAAATCACAAACGTGACACAAAAATGATCGGACTTTTTCTACTGCATATATTATGATAAGTTCAAATTTTACTGAAAAAGCCCAAAATAATTCTGAAGATAAACGATGTATAAAAACCTCTTTTATGGCTTTTTAAATGAAGCTTTGTTTCAACTGCCCTAGGAATCAAGTTCCAGGAAATTTTAAATAATTGGGAAGATTTAGCATTAACTACCCTCTAGAAGAAACATGTTTAATCCCAGTGTTATCCCAAGCCATTTAAGGTGATTGTCAGTTTTTCCAAGAAAGTTTAGTTCCCACAGCGCGTAAAACTTCAAATTTTCTCTCAAGGTTCGAGAGGCTCATTATAGAGGCCATATAGATGAGATGTAACTAATAACAAAGCAAAAATAAATCACCCTACGTGAATATGCAAATTTCTCAATTAAAAACGCCGATTTGTTGCTTTTAATAGATAAAAATACTTATTGCAGCTGCTTTAATATTGTTTTCAAAATAAAATTTTTAAATTTCCGTTTTTTTTATTCAGGATGAAGAAAGCTTCCGCATTAGGAAATATCTACAATTGGAAGGGAAACTCTGTCCTGAAGCAGAAAAGCAAGGAAGTATCGCAGTTCTTCCCTATGTTGAACGTGTTTTCGAAGGCTTTAGACCCAAAGAATGTTTTTATTCAACACCATCAATTCACAAAATCGCCACAACCGAAGAAAACGCTGAAAATAGAACAAGAATCGAACCTACAAGAAGATCTCAACTCAATTAAGAACGAATTCGACAATATAACATTGAATGAACCAAAAACTAAGATTTTGGATTCTCAATTGTTCACCAAATTACTACCATTGAGTAAGAACTACACACAATCCGAGTTTTTCGCACGAAAGATGGAACAAGATGGAGAAGAGTCTGTTTTAATGGATAAACTGCGAGAAAAGGGATATGTACCTACAAGCCAACTGGAGAAATCAATGACAGATCCATTTTTTCAATTACGCTCACCTTCACCAAAATCATCGCCGCATCCAAGTCCGCTTAGCTCACCGAAGAAAATTTCACCTACAAAAGATCTCAAGACAGAGAAGTCTCCACGTTCGAAGTCTGTGAGACCTCGAGTAATTAGCCACAATGAAATTAATACAAAGTCAGCAAAAACACCTAAGAAATTGAAATTAGTATCGAAATCACCAATTTCACCTGATCCAAAGTCTGCTCCACAAATAAATATACCAGAATCTTCAGAAATCACATCTGTCATTAGTGATTCTTCATCAATATTGTCTCCTAAGTCAAGAGAGGTTAAGTTCAACCTTTCAAACATTCAAGTACCTCCAAAACCAAAGAAAACAAAGAAATTACCGCTAAAGAAAAAGAAAGCATTACGAAAGAAATCAAAATCGCCAGAAAAGCCAGTTTCAAGGGAAATTGATGCAAGCTCTTTACTTTCTGACAGTAATTCAACTCTTCAACCAAATTATAATAATGTCGACAATGATATCTATGAATTAAACAACATTGAGTTCAGTAATGAAATGAAATTGAGCTTTGGCGAAGAATTACCAAGTGGAGCACAAAATAATTCACAATTTAATGTTTTTGAAAATAACTTCCAAGGTAATTCACAATTTATAGCAGAAAATACAGAAGAACTACTTTCATTTAGTATAAACCCAGTTCAAAATGAATACATCGTCGATAATTTCAAGAAGAAAAATAATTTTATTCCGGAAGAAGAAGTTTTAGAAGCTCAAATCAACAATGTCAAGTCTAGATTTATCAATTATGTACCAGATGAATCATTTACAGACTTCAAATTTGATAATTTATTTCCTTCAAATAAGAATAACCAAAATTCAGACTTTTTATCAACAAATCTCCCATCCAACAGCGACGAGTCCATGTTTGATGAATCAAAATTCAACAATTCAGAATTTTTGATTCCAATTTGTAATATTCATGAAGAAGAACATGTTTTTCATGAATTAGTGCCATTAAAGAAGAAAGAAATCATTGACGAACTGGATGAAGAAGAAAAGGAAATTGTTTCTCCAGACAATATTCAAGAACTCGAATCATCACCTTTCTTAATTACTGGAGAAGAAAATGACTTAAATAACAATGGATATGACAATGACAGTATCCACGGAGATAAAGAAAAGACAGATATATCTCCAGTATTCGATGTAACAGGAATGGTTCTTAAATTATTACCAGAATCAGATTTTGTTGCTATTTCAAGTAATACAGAAGTTCAAGATCAAATGTTTGGACTTGAATCATTCATAACGAACTCAACATATGTTCAAATTGATTTCTCTAATAACCAGATGTATTCTTCTGATACTCTTAATGCTAAATTACCTCAGGAAGAAGGCATAACTCAAAAACTCGATCTTGGAATTGATTCTAATGATTTAACATCATATCGAACAAATATCAACATTGATTCCAGATTTGCAGTGAAATTTGATGCAATGAAGCTGAGTTCAACCATCAACTGTGATAATCAAGAATTCAAAATTGATTCTAATCAATCTAATGAACAATTTAAATTTGATAAAAATGATATTGACATTACTGACGATGTTCCAACTTTTAATGATGGCAATATTCAGTCCCCGCTATTTGATAACTTTATTCAAAGCGAATCAAAGATAATAGATTGTGGTGAATTCGAATCTAATGTTAAGAATTATAGCAATGATAATTCAATTCCAATGGATGCCCAAAATGATCATCTCAACAATCCAGAAATTGTATCAATTATCGATGATTCAGCTGCAGAAGCAAAAATTGATAAAATTGTTGTTCCATTTGAATCAATGAAAATGAATTCAACAGAAATTGCTTCTCAGGAGTCAATAATTCAGATTGCGCCTGTTGATCTCAATGACACAAACAAAGGATTTGTTGAAAACATATCTGCTCAGGATAATCAAGAGATAAGCGAATTGTCAACAATTAAATCAAGAAATATCGATTTTAATTTAACTGATGAAATCAAAGACGACAATTCTGATTTTATCAAGAATATTAATGATGCATCTCAAGGAATTGTTCAATTTACAGATGATTTATTTAAAGAAGTTCAAAATCAATTTAATGCTGAGAGCCACATTGAAGTTCCAGATCATTTTGATATTCGTTCAAATGGAGATCTGCAGTCGAATTTTAACTTTTCTATTATCACAGCAGATTCTAATATCTCAACAATTGGTAATCATATTCAAGATAATTATCTTTCATCACTTATTTCAAATGCATCAAATACAATGCAAAGCTTTGAAAATATTCATGAGTTTTCGGATCAAAACGAATTAATGAATTCAACATTAATGCAATCAGAGTCGATTCAAACCGAAAATATTAATTCATTTGCAATAAATCAGGAAAATGTCGTTGTGCTTAGTGAAGAGTTAAATGCCGGATTCGCAAAGATAGAATCAGATTTCAATCTTCAAGGAAATTGCGAAAATCTCCTTATAAACTCTCAAATCATTACAGATTCAATGGATATCCAATGCCTTGATGATGTCATTTCAAAGCAAATTGTTAGAAATCACGAATTTATTTCTTCTGAAAAATTCAATGCAAATGAGTTGTTACAAGATGAATTACATAATTATAATCTTAATGAACACATCAACAATCGACGTGTTAATTTTGAAGGAGCAAATGATTTGAACATTATGAATAATCAATCAAACGCATCACCGAAGCAATTCATAAATTCAGGTGAAACATTAAGTTCATTAAAGCCGTTCATTGACACCGAAACAACTCATGATTTGACTTTATCTATTAATGTTGGATCAGAAGAGATTCAAAGCAAAACAAATCTTGTTTCAATTGATTCAGAAATTAAGGGTGTTACAGCAGAAAATATCAATGATCTCAATCTCAAATCAACCATCGTTCATGATATCAAATCAGATAATTTCAATGATATCAATCCAAATCCATTAATCAATGTTTTTGCAGTTGATAATAAATCATTGAAATTAAGTGAATTTTCAGACAAAGATTCATCTCGAACAAGCGATGAAATAAAAGCATTATCACAATTATCGCCATTCAGCAATACAGAAGAACTACAAAGTAATCACATAGATGAACTTGAATATGTTTTCTCAGAAAGAATTGTTAATAAAAATGCTTTCTTCAGTGTTGATGAAAATGCAAATGATGTCAACAATTTCAAAGTTCAAATTGTTGATCGATCAGTTTTGATGCAATTTGATGAAAATACACAAAATGAATTCTTCATCCAAACTGTACCACAAATTATGGAAACTAGTGCAATAATAAACGAGAATTTCATGTCTCCAAGAACAACATTTGAACAAATTATTGATGCAGAAAGCATCAAAGTTTTATTCGATCCAGTTTCTCAAAACATGGCAAGAGATTTCTTATCAATTAATACTCCGCCAAATATCAAAAATTATAACATCAAAGATGACATAATTTCTGATAACCAAATCAATCTCAGTTTCGAAGATATACATAATGAATTTATTTCCGATGATGAATTTAACAATACAATCAAAGACAAAGCCGATAATATTTTGGCTGATTCTAAAGACATCAGCATTTCGAATATTGAGTTTAGTGATACAGAAATTAGTGAAATAGATCAAGATTTATTGGAGTTTAATGCTGATACAGATCGAAATCAATTTAATCAAGAACTATTGGAGTTCGGTCCAATTGAAATTATCGAAAATAATGAACATAATTTTGATATCTTTGGCAATGTTCATGAACAACAATCATCGCTGTTTGATAAATCAGAATCATTAAAACTCAGAGATAATGACTTTGTTACACCATTTATGGCAGTTGGAACTTACGATGATATCAATGAACTTGATGATGTACATTCAAAGAATTTCGCAAAAGATCAAAAGATTATCTTAAGTGATTTGATTTCTAAAGAAATTGATATCGAAGATTTCAACCAACGTTCAAAGAATGAAAGATTTATCATTGCAACTGATTCGCAAGCTCAAATATGCCATTGCAAAGTTTATGGATCTTCTTATAATCTCAATTGTGATGATGTTACTGATGAATCTAAATTCACAACAACTCAAAGTGAAAATATCAAAGAATGTTATGATTATCACTCAAAGGTCATTGCTGCTAAAGTTCAGAACAAAATTATCTCCAGAGATCTCAATCTTGATGATATTGAGGATAATGAAAACTATAACTTTGGTGATACTGAAAATTACGATGAATTTGAGCCGTTATTAACTCCAGAAGCAATAGAAAATATCAATTCATTGAATGATCCAATTTCACAACAAAAGGTTCTTGAAATGAAGGTCTCTAGTGATCTAAATGAAACACCTTTCATCGCTCATGATGAAATCAACAAATTCATTGTTTTATCAGATCCAATTTCAGATCAAATCGCAATCAGAATCGAACAAGAAACAATTTCTGTTATCAATTCTGAGTTTAATGAAAATATCGATAATGATTTCGAATTGAACGAAAGAAGTGTTGATGATTTGATTTATGAAAATTTAATTAATGATTCATTAGAAGAAACATCGAAATTATCAACAAAAAGTGAAGCAGAAATTGTTAAAACAAGAGGCATTTCAGAATCAAATGATTTTGTCAACAATTTCTCTGCATTTATTGATCCAGACACTCAAAATCAAATCACTGAACTTGAAAATGAAAAAGATGACTTCAATGCGTTAACAAATTCAGATGAAAAGATTGAATTTAGTTCTCCATTTATTGCAGAAGAATCCGATTGCATTATTCATGAATTACCACCAATATTATCACGTAATCTCATTCAACAATTACACGAAGCTTCTGGTGAAGTTGAATTGAATGAGAATATCATTGTTGATACAGAAACTTTCACTGAAATTCACACGTTACCTGATCAATCTTCTGCTAATGCTGCAAATGAAATCATATCAACATTGAGTCCATTAACAATCGAGAACGATGATTTATATGATGAAAGTGTTAACTATGCTTCACAAAAAATTCCTCAGTTGCTTGAGCTTTCGAGTAATGAGTTGTTCAAACAGAAGTTAGATGAGTTCTCAGAAGAAAATACTTCAAATATTGTTGATCTCGGTGAAGAAATTTTAACAACAAACTCAAATATAATCGCTTCTAATGAAAACATTGTAGGCGATAATTCAAATGAAATATCAGCATTAGATTCGACCATTGTTGACAAATCAACCCAAAATATTCATCCTGATAACCAAAATGTTATCAAATCGTTTAATGAATCAATTAATGGAATCAGCAACGACAATATTAATGAGATTAAATCCGATGGAATTATTGGAACCAAATCTAAAGGTGCTCTAAGATTAACTGGTGTCTATTCGGCAAACATGACAGATATTGGAATAACATCATTAAAAGTTGTTCCATTTATCGCACCAGAAACACATAATCTATCCACAAAATCAGAGTTAATTAATCACAAAGCATCTCAAGATATACAATGCCTTGTTGATCCAATATCTCAGCATCACCTTGAAGCATATATCAAAGATAGATTTGTCGCATTTGGAAATGAATCTGAGATTATCACAGAATCATTTAATGCTATCAAATTCAATGATGATCAATCGAATTCTATCAAATTAGATTCCAAACTTGTTGCAAGAAATGATATTGAGTTTGATTCAATGAAATCAAACATCACACAAAGCAAAAATAATAACGATATTCGTGTACCATTTAGAGGTATGGTTATCAGACCAGAGAACATTCTCAGCACTTCAACTAAAAGAGCAATCGCTAAACCAAGAAATAAAAAATTCAACAATGAAGAAATTAATGAATCTACATCAAATCTCACAGAAAGCAACGAAAATATATTATCTATGCCTTCATTGCTTCTTTCCAAGAACAATGTCGTGTTTGTTGATAACACTACATTTGGAGCTTTCTCAGATTCAAGTTATGACTTCAAATCCACAGTTTTCACAAGTTCAGTTTATTTTGATTTTACTGATTCATCAATTAGCAATGCAAGTATCAACACAGATTATGAGATGCATGAACTTGTTTCGAAGAAGACTGTTGTATCTGCAAGACCTCGTGATATTGATTTTGATTTCGAAGAAAATGAAGAGAAATCAAGAAACATTGATGATGTACCTGAAAACATGAGATATGTTCCAGATGATGATTCATTTATTCTCAAATCGACATTCGATGGTTTCAACGACAATAGCGTTATCAATTGTTTACCAGATGTTCAATCAATATTAATCGTTGAAGGATTCACTGCAGAAAAAGACTTCACTATGAGTAATGAACCAATTAAATCATTTGACCAATTCGATCATATTTTACATGAACAAATCGAATTAGATTCATCCATTAATTGCAGCAACGAAAGATTGATAAATGATGAACTTCCATATAATCCTAATTTGACATCATTGCTTAGACCACTTCAAAGTGACGAAAGATTGCTTTATTCAAGCATGTACAGCTTCGAGAGCGTTAGTGAGGACGAAGATACAGAAATAGAACTTTCTGAAGACAACATTGAAAGCAGCAATGAACAAAGACAACAATATTTCATCGATCCATCCACAAAATCAATGAATATTACGGAATTATCAACCAAATCATCAGAAGCTTATGTAATTTCTTCAGCTTCGAAAGATCATTGTTTGTTTAATACTCCAATTCCAGAATTCACATCTGTTATTCAAAAAATCGATTTTGGAGGAATTTCTATTCGTGATGTCACTTGCTTCCATGCAAATGTTGCAATTAACGAAGAGCTGATCAATGATAAGTCGATTAACTTAATTCATGAAGAAAGTGATTATATCACCAATGAAGATTTAACCGACTTTGATTCTGTTATTGATGAAAATAAAGCAACAGACATTGTTCATGAATCAAAAAACATTGTTGTTGACAATTGCGGAATTGTTTCATCAAATAACGATGATCAAATATGTCTTAACAATCTTTTAGTAACAAGTCAAGACATATTTGCTGATGAATCAATCCACAATGAAAATATAACTGCAGAAAATTCAGATGAATTTAATGATGAAACACCATTGCAGTTCCAAAAGATACAAAACATTCAAGATGATTCTCAATATCGTTCAAATATCAATGATGCAAATATTTTCATCAATAATCAAAACTATCAAAATGTTATTCCTGAAATCACTGATAGAAATGTAAATAACATATTTAGTGATGTCATTAACAATGAAATGCAGAACAAGATGATGATTGATAGTAAGATTAATAATGATATTAGAGACAACAGTTCATTTATTGTTGCAAATAATTCAGATTTAATTGAAAACAACAGAGAAAATTCATTAATAATGACTCAAAAGACTAATAATAACAAAATCGATGAAGATATCATTGATAATCATAAGTTTGATTTGAATAATTCATCATTAGATATGAAATCAACAAATAATGACAATATTCGCATTAACACAAAAGATGGCTCACAATCAAAGATTGTTGATTTATTATCAAATGCAAATCACAACTCATATAATGAAAATTTCATCATCCAAGACAATGAATTCATAACTGCAGCAACATATGATGTTAATTCTTTGTCGAATAATTTATTCAACGCATTCAAAAGCTTTGATTTTAGAGATCAGTTTTATAGTTCAATCACCACAGAAGATCCAGAAATGCATGAACTTACTCGATATGGTTCTGTTCAAGAAGCTAAAACTCGGGATATTGATGAAGATTTCAATGAAAATGATATTGATAACAACGGAGAAGATTATGAAATGGAGGAAGATATGATTGATAGATTCACTTCAATCAATGTCTTTAGCGATAAATTAATTGACTCATCACACTTATCACCATCTTTCAATTCAGATTTAGTTGCTGAAATGTGCTCAAATCAAACTTCATATTCTTATGCTGCCGAGAACTCAGAATTATCAACAAAGTTTAATGTCAAAATTAATCCTGTAAATCTCACAAATGAGAACTCAATAATTGTTAAAGAAGAAAACGAAGTTTCTGAGCTTCAATCACGCAAAACAATTCGAATTGCTTTTAACGATGAAAGCGAACTAATTGATAACATTAATTACGAAAATATAGATGAAAGTAAGTTCAATAATCTTACAGATAGTTCCAATTTCGAAAACAAAGATTCAAGTCAATTTAATGACATTATTGATCACATTAAATTCGGACAAGAAGATGAAAATCAGTTTAATGTTCTTATTGCAAACATCAAATTCAATGAATCAGATCAAAGACAATTAAATGGTCTTCAAGACAATTGCAATTTCAATGATAGAGATCAGAATCAATTTAATGATGTTAAAGATAACATTAAATTCAATGAAGAAAATGAAAATCAATCAAATTGCCTTATAGACAATTGCAAATTTAATCAGAGAGACCAGAATCAATTTAATGATGTTAAAGATAGCATCAAATTCAATGAAGAAGATGAGAGACAATTAAGTGATCTTCAAGACGATTGCAAATTTAATAAGAGAGATCAGAATCAGGATAATGTTCTTATTGATGACATCAAATTCAATGAAGAAGATGAAAATCAATTAAGTGGTCTTCAAGATAATTGCAATTTCAATCAGAGAGGTCAAAATCAATTTGATAATGTTATTGATGCATCCAATATGTTATTTGCAATCTCAGGCGATGATGAATTTATCATCAAGAATCCATCATTTTGCGTCCATGAACCAATATATGAAAAGCAGTCCCTTCAGAATGTTCAAATGAGTAATATTACGTCACCAACTCAAACAGATGCAGAAAAAGCAGAAATCATATATGACAAAGGTATTCCTCAAAATGAAATTGAAATCGATGATGAACCAGAAAATATTGTTGTTCATGAAGAAAATATCTATGAAGATCCTTCATTCGGATCAGATTTCAGTATTGACAATTCTCAAGATAACTTCATTTCATTAACAGAATCCACAACAAATGATTTCTTCCAGAGTAATGAACAAATCGTCTTTGATATCAATACAGATATTGTTGAAAGTAATACTTCTGATTTCATCTTCAATCAGATCGTTGTTGTAGATTTCCCAACATTTGTTATACCAGAAACAGAGTTCCATGAATTCGCTCCTTCAATTGGATTCGACCAGTTTATCACCGACACTTGCGCATGTGGCGCAGTGTCAGAAAACATTACCGATGCTATCAATCTCGATACCGTTGCAACTGCTCTCATTGTGACCGACACTGCACCAAGTTTCGATGAAAATTCGATTACAGATGAACAACAAAATATTGGACTTCCAGAAGAGTTCTCGAGTATGAACGAACTACCAGAGAACATTCTTCCAAACATTCCGGATCAACCAATGGAAGAATTCGCAGAGATCAAAATCGAAAAGAAGAAGCATAGAAGGAGGAAGAAGAAAGCTCCTGTCACTGATAGAGAAATCACTAAAGAAGCTCCAGAACTTGAAGTACATCACAAGAAGAGACGGAAAGTTCATCCACCTCCATTGCTCGAAACTCCAATGAAAGTTCAGGCACCTGCGCTTAACATTAATTCTGAAAAAGTTCCACCAACTCTTCCTATGACACCGATAGTATCTTCAAAGAAATCTGCTCCAACACTTTCTACACCGTTCAATACTCCAAAGTTTGATGCACCAGCAATTGAACCAAAGCGCGTTAAAATGATGAGACCAGCACCAGCACTGGCACTTACCCCAATTAGCAATCCTGTTTCGCCCCCTGTTCTTGATCTTTCATCAAGAATGAAACACAAGAAACATGTTTAATTAAATTGTTTGTATTTATTATTTAATATCGCGTAATTGTTTTTTTTTAATACATTTATACAACTACATCTTTATACTCTTTAACAATTGGAATCTAAGCTCCACTAATATGCAAATGGTTTTGGAATATGGATGATGAATTAAAGTCTTTAAAACAAAGGGAATTAATTTCAATGTGTTGCCTTTATAAAAACATTCATTTTCAAGAATATTTCAATTGATGATAGATATCAATGAATAAAATCGAGTTCTTATTCATTTTTAAAATCATACAAACGAAAAATTAATTTGATTTTGGCTGCAAACAAGTGAGAAGGATATAAATTATTTATTGATTTAGTAAAATGCAAGTAAAATTAGTATATTATATGCGTATAAGTGGGTGTGATGCATAGTCGAGGAATTGGATGAAATGTCATATGCTTTAAGTGATTGGATAAAAGTTTAGAATCTAAAGCAGTGATATGACTTGATTTAACATATAATCATTATTTCTATATCCTGTATGTTCGTATTATGCTTGTGTTGTATTTCTAAACGCTCGATTTTCAAATAAAAATTAAACTTTTTATATAAAATGTCAAGAAGAATGAGAACATTAAACTGAATCTACAGGCCTAAACCTATGTTTAATTAGATTTCTATTAGGTAACAATACATATTATCCTAGTGATGCATGTGATAATATAATACTTAATACATAGAACACCTTTCTGCATCGAATGCAAGGTCATCAATGTTTCGGAAATAAATTAACATTATGTCAATTTCTCACGACATAGAAGTGTCCGTGTGCTTTTTACACTTAATTACTATTTTCTTTGCACATTCATTGGTGATATTGCGCTATTAGAGGTATTCTGCACACTTTAAAAAGTTAATCTTGAAAATCGATCTTTAAAAATAAGTAAAAACAGCTACACTTCAATTCAAGTGGTTAACTTCAGTATTCACTCGGAAAAATTGGATCTAAATCAAGTGATTCCGCTAAAATCCAACAGAATGAAGAAAAAGTAATGTTTTTTATGAAAACGTTGTTTACAGTAGCTCAGCTGCAGGTGCATTTGAATCTGAATCAAGAAAATGCTATAAAATTGATTCATAATACTAGAAATTAATCCATAAGACCAAATATCTTTGAAAATAATGTGTTTCTACTTCACTTCATCCGAAACATTGGTACATTGTAGGAAATGAACTAGAAAAACTTCATTTCCTAAGAAATTATAATCTTCAATAAAGATTAAAGCAATCAAGTAGAGCATATTTTAATTATTTGTCAAATATTCATGTTTACATGTCAGATAATATCACTTTTTCATGACAACTTTAGGTACGCAACAAAAAACGAGTAATTTATAGCACAGTTGTACTTTATAATTCACAATTTTGTTCTCATTCAAAGCATTAACGGTGAGCGAGCCAGAAATTCGAAGCTGCACTTCGCTCCAGATGGTTGTTGACTGTTGATGCTATCGAGGCTCGATCAGAGTTAAATTATTCGGCTTCCATTTACAAATCTACATTTTCTACGACTATCTGAAGTTTCTGGGATACAAAATGAAGCGGCAACTTTGTAGAATCGTAGAAAATGCGACAAATCGAAATCTTTCACTTATCGATCTCCATTTACTGCTTTAGCGGTTTAATAGCATGATAAACATATAATCCATGAACATCAGTTTGCCATTCTATTAGATAAATGAAGCTATCTACGATCTATAATTATCCCTTATTAAATATCATCAAAAACCATCAATTTCTGGTACAAATTCTCCAGATATTCACAATTCTGGAGAGGTTGTGCTATAAATTACTCGTTTTTGATAGTATTTTATTTTTTTTATAAAAAATATCGACTTCTAATTCTAGCAAACATGAAAATTATGTATAAAGTATAAGTACATTAGATACGTACAATATATACTGACCATTGCGTTAATCTATATTACAAGATCACATATTATTGAAAAAAGCATGAATTTTGCCTAATACCTATATATAAAATTGATGTAATATGTGAGGGAGATAAGAAGAATGCTATTTTCAAAGATATAATTATTCTTTATATATTCTAAGTTTTCATAGCGGTTTTACAGCATTTTATTGATTACTATGCAGTTGAATAAACAATCATTCATTTATGGGCTTTAAAATCACTGAAAAATGACATAATTGCCTAAATCTGCTATATTTTAGCATAAACATCTATATTCCAATTCATATTATTCTGATATATGCACAACATAACAAAGTGAACTTAAATGCAGTCGTTTATATTTTTTTTTCATTAGCTTGATAATATTGAAATATAGTTTTGACGCATTTGATATGAGTTTAATAATAAAAGTGTGTTTTTATGCATCAGATACTGTATTTCTTAATTTATTGCTTTAATTTTGAAATGATCTATATTGGAAACTTAAAAATGTCTATTTCTTAGATGAATCAAGTCAAATTTGAATTATTATATATAAATATATTAATAGACCAATTTTTATTTTTTGACATTCTGACGTATTCACTTTACATTGATAAAAAATTACCATAATTTGTCGGACAAGTTTTGCAATGCATATATATCCGTGTGGATGATAAAATAATACGAAAATATATTGAATAGATTATGCACATATAATAGAATACATTACACATTATTAATATGGATAGATATCAATCATGGGGCTTTTTATGATGATGTTTTTACATTGAAGATATGTCACTTTTAATCATAGCACATCATGACATGCAATGTCTATTTGTATAAAATATTTTAATAGTATTATCATCCAACAGATGTAAATATTGAAATGTGAACTTGAACATTATTAGCAACGTTTTATCTCACAAATCACATATTGAATCATCAAGAAATTCATATATATTGAGTTTACTTCTACAAATCACTTTATCTAATATCACAATTCAAGATACACAATTGATAAACCTATATTATCTAAATTAAGATGAATTTTGTAAATCTTAATTGCTCGAACTCACTTCTATCTTTAAAACACATTGGAAACATGTTTACATCACTGAATAGTACATTTTATAATGCCATACACACATATATATTCACTATATAAAAAATGTTCAATTTGATTTTTAGAAAAAATACATTATATAGCGTGAATTATCATTGAAATTACAAGCAGCACATATGCTAAACACATTTTCAAAGTATCAACAAAATATAATGCAAATATCAAATGTCCAATTCTAAATATATATGTGAAAGGCCTTTGTAAAGAATATCAGCATTTGGGCTCGGAGCTTTCTGATATTTGCACACATTGCAAGGATCAGATAGTAATTGTTTTCCAAAAAGAGTGTTTAAGGTTCTCTATCGTAATAAAATCTGGACTTTTCGCGACGATAGGAAAATCATCCGGCGTGCCTCCGATCGCATGTAAGGCGATTGACAAATTTTGATCCCAACTAAATTGAAATCGTTTTATTATTGCCTTGTTTGATATGGGGATTGTCGAAGAAGACACAGGCAGAAGTCGCAAGTCCAGAAATTATCACAATTAATGATTTATACGGAAATGTGTCAATTCAGTATATGAAAGCTTACATTACAGGAAAGGGACTCAAATTTGTCGAAGGACCGAGTGATAAAATGGACCTCGACGACCATAATTATAATGAAGGTGAAACGATTATTGGTGTCAAAAACTTAGTGAAAGTATATGACACATAAACTTCGAACACACCTCTAGCACTCAATGATGTCAGCTTCGACATCAGCAAGGGAGAAGGCATCGTCATGATCGGGCCTAACGGTGCAGGAAAGTCAACACTGATAAACACTATCAGCGGAGCGATACCGATAACATCATGATCGATATCATTCTGCAATGAAAGCGATCACAACAACATCTCTCAGATTCAGAAGTGCCTCGGAATCGTATTCCAGGAGAACGTCATCTACAAGATGCTTAGTGTGGGCGAGCATCTTGAGATATTCGGACGAATCAGAGGTATCGAAGAAAGTTCTCTCTAGGACTCGATCGACTTCTTCGCAGATAACCTCCAGCTTCGCGAGATGCTTTCTAACAAGGCAGGAGACTTGAGTGGCGGCAAGAAGAGGAAGCTGTGCATTGAGCTGTCTCTGCTCAGAAATCCTCCTGTGATCATGATGGACGAACCGACAGCAGGTGTTGATGTCCAAGCTCGTCAGCTTATCTGGAAGACTATCGCATCACTCAAAGGGAGCACATGCATTGTTACAACACACGCGCTTGAGGAAGCAGAAGCAGTCTCATCGCGTTCGTCGTTTCACGAGGAAAGATACCTTTCGAAGACACATCGACACATCTTAGGAACAAGTTCAAGTGCGGTTACCTCTAGGTCGAACTTGAAGGTGGAAAAATCGAAAACATTCTGAAAGTCTGCAAAGATCACATCGAGACATCATCTGTTATTCAAGACAGAGATGACACGATCTGTGTTCAAGTTGATCGCAAGATTGGTGAAATGCTTATCGATCTTGACAAACGCAAGGAAAATCTTGGTATCACTAAGTACACATTCAGTGCTGAGCAACTCGAAGATGTTCTGAATCGATCATTAAGGAGAATCGATATATAGCATGTAACTTCGAGGGATCAAAAAGCACCCGACTTTTCTTTTGGACTTTTGAGGTTCAATCTTTTTTTTATTATATTCTTGATAAGTATTGGTTCTATGTCATGCACTGCACAGATACTCAAAATGACTTTTCTTTAGGACTTTTGAGGACTCATCTACCTTTATTGAAAAGCGACAATTTTACATGTCAAAAATATCATGTAAACAAGAAAAATTTAACAAGTAAAATTATTTAATCCAATTTATAAGTAAGTTTAATTTCCTTCATTTTTTTCTTCTACATTTCTACCTCATCTTGATTGCAGAAGATCTGTGCTGAGAATTGAGGTAATTGATTGAGTGGCTATATTATCTGTTGATTGTAGAGGTCATTGATTTATTAATGCTTGATCTCTCCTGGTTTTTAAAAGCTGTTCGTTTACTACATTAAGTATGGACAATCTGACACTTTACAAATGTCAGTTTTTCTAGAAAGGTTAAGGCATCGACTTTTGAGGTTCAATCTTATTTTATTATATTCTTGATGAGCAGTATCTAGCAGATATTATTATTCTGTTTTGAGTTTGTATTTTATGTAAAGTGTTATCAAAAGTCAAATTTTGAATTAGATCTAAAATATAGATTAGAGATCAACTATTGTTGCGTATAATATTCGGTCAAACGAAAAGCAACACTTTACATGTCAAATTGGACAGATGAATCTGACATAGAATAAAAAGGGTGTGACTCCAAAAGTGACTTCATGAAAAAATAATTGTGCCTATCTTAAAGACAGCATGAACCTGGTTACCCATGGTGTCTTTGAGACAGTCGCAGCTAGTTTTTTTGCTACTCCAGGACGAAATCGGAATTTCAATAATTTAGCCGATTTTAATAGGATATTATTTTTTTGCAATTACTTTAAAAAATAATGTTTGTAAGCATCCTTTGCATCAGAACACACTTGAAATGCTAACATCAGGCCTGATTTGCATCCTTTGCACCAAATTCAAGACTTTTCATACAATTCTATAGTTTACAAAATAATAAATATTTCAATTTTTTAGAAATAAAATTGTTAAATTACCATGTTAGAATGATATTCTTCAATTTGCAAAAGTTTTGCATTATTGATAAATTAGTTAAGAAGCTAATATCAAATGGAGTGAAAGGCCGAGACATTCCTGCCGATAGGAATGAGTTTCAAACTCGAAAGAATGAAGGTATGAAAACCTTCGACGAAATTATTTTCATGTTTCTGGTAGGATAGAAGGTGTAAAATTAATTGCTATATAGATCAAGCTAATGAGCGATTGAAAAGGCTGGAGTGTTTATGGCGAAAAGAACGCCTTCATAACCAGAGCCATTTGTATTCAAAAATAATTATAGATTCCAATTCGATGAGTTGCTGGAAATAAATTGTGATGACATTGAATTCCATCTTGATGGAAAGCCGTTTGAATATTCTCAAAAGTCCCTAAATCGCAAAATTTGAGAATTATATTTTATTAACCATCATTTAAAGGTTAGTATTTCCGATTTTTGAAATTGAGTACTGTTTTTGAATTATTTTTAAATATAATTAATAAAAATATACTCTGGAAGTATATGAATCATGATTTTCATGTTATAGATAAAATCGAAGATGCTTTTCAGATAGTTTTTCAAATCTCAAATAAATCGAATGAAAACGAGATCGCAAACAGGGAATATGTGATATAAATAAATGTTTAAACAGTGAATGAGGTTTCAAAATCAAACAATTCAGAGTTTTGTGGGAAATGGAAATCCAAAAACTGACTAATAACAGAACTTTGCAAGTTAGTAAGAGACTCTGGAAGTGGCGTAAGAGGTTGCTCGTCACCGGTGGCTTCCTGGTCGTCACTATCGAGTTTGATTTTCCTATCATCTGGGAGTAAGTTATAATGATAACGGCACTGAGTATCCGTGCGCTGACCCATATGTTCTGCGATCTGTTTCCACGACTTGAGGCCGTATCTGTTAACTAATTGAATAAGTGTAGCCTCTTCCTCAGGGGTCCATGGACCTTTCTTAATGCGTGGATCGAGTACGCGGAACCATCTCTGGGAGCATTGCGTCTTTGAACGGTTGTTGCCTACAAATTCAGCAATCTTCTGCCAGTTGTTGAGACCGTGCTTATGAATTGCGAAGAGAAGTCTATTGTCCTCGATCTTCGACCAGCTTTTCACGATCTTTCTACCGTTTCTTGTGAATTTGATAGCATTTGAAGAGTAGGATGGTAACGGGGAGTTTCCTACGCTGAGAACCTGCTTGATCTGGAGTAATGGATCGTCTGTCTTTATGTTTTCCATCAAGACCTCCTGACAATCTACATAGTCGACCTTGTTTGCGATGTAGTTGAACAAGGCCTCCTCACACAGCTGCACCTTCTGCTCCGGGACACCGATTGCGTAATTCCTGATATTCTGGCTTGCGATAAGTTCAAGAGGCTTTGTCATGAAAAAATAAATTAATTTTTTTGAAAGGATATCTCAATTTTTAAAATTTGAGAGAAACAAATAGATATTTATTGTTTCAATAGTCAATAATCATTTTTCACCTTTACATAGAGTCCTCCAATTCTAAATCATTGCAAATTCATCACAGAATTTATTAAATTTAATTAATTTTTAGTCAATTCATGACCGTTTCTAAGATAGAGCATAATGTTTTAAAATCATTGGATATTGAATGCACCTCAATTTTCGATGATTTACGAATTTTCCCTTCAATGAATATAGCCAACGTTTTAATAAAAGTAATACATCAATGACTATGGAGCATTATATAATGGATTTATTATAATTTATAATAATTGCATTGAAAATCCATTCAAAATATTAGTCTCAATTTTGAATGACAACATTGAAACAATTCTTAGACGTGCACCATTTTGTGCGTGATTGAAAAATTGATTAGTTTACAGGAATTTATAGCTTACACACTCAGAAATTTGAAGAGTTTACATTGTTTTGAAGGGCTTTGGTCGCTAAAAAATCAAAATGAGACTATAATTTTTGCTTCACTTTTTTATTTTTTGAAACAACGAAAATGGTCGTGTTCTGGTATCACGAACCAGCTTTCGACATTTGTCATTCTGACACTTTACATTTTAAGGTTATTTGGCTTTTAAAAAACTATTTGACTGTGCTTTTAGTATTTATATCATATGTGTCATATAAAATTATGGATTATTATGAAATTTTCATATTTTAGGCCGAAATTTAAAATGTCATATCGAATATTTTATAGATGTAAAGCATTTGAACTCATACGTATAACTTATATTCCAATAGCTTGCATATCCTATATATAGTTATACAAATATTTGATTATTTATATATGATATCTGAGATTTGGGCAAAAACATGGTATTCGTCCAAACCAAAACAATATTTATATTTGTCACATCTGCTTTATCTTATCACATGGTTTATAGTTCATAAATATAAAATTTTTCGAAATTATTCAATGTTGTCAAAAATTAGTTCATTTTCCAACTAAACCTATATAACACTTATATATGTTTCATATATATTGACATATTATGTGCAATTTCTGTTGTTCACGATATTGATGTAAGTGCAAATGCATTTACATAGTTTACTTCTAGCATATAAGTCTTTGATGGAATAGCATACATCGTTCTTACTTATCAGTAGTAATATCATGATATGAAAAACATTTATTTTTATGTATGGATCTATTGAATGTTTTTAAAAATCGAAATTTCGATATTATATTTATGCTCATATCAACAACACAATGTATCATATGTTAATATTGTTTTACTTTGAACGAATACCATGTTTTTGCCCAAATCTCAGATATCATATATAAATAATCAAATATTTGTATAACTATATATAGGATATGCAAGCTATTGGAATATAAGTTATACGTATGAGTTCAAATGCTTTACATCTATAAAATATTCGATATGACATTTTAAATTTCGGCCTAAAATATGAAAATTTCATAATAATCCATAATTTTATATGACACATATGATATAAATACTAAAAGCAGCCTTGCTATAACAATTTACGCGTCAAAATGTCAAATGTAAAGTGTTAGAATGACAAATGTCGAAACATAGTTCATAACAGCTCGAACAAAACACGGTTCATTACACCGGAATTTCTGAGGTGGTCGTTTATTATTTTCACAATGCAGGACAGCTTTATGAACTAGGAAAAACAAAGACAAATCATGCAGTCTTATAACAAAGGCAACATCACTAACGATCAATTGACACTCCTGCGCATGTGACTTGCAAGAGTATCTTATTCAGAAATAGCCGGGCATTTTTCAGTCTCAAAAACGACAGTGGCAAGGGCAATCTTGTGTCTGGCTACTCTTTGTCCTTGGTAAAGTTAGTAATTAGATGTTCGCAGAATCCACGACTTCGCCGTGTCTTCCACGAACATCTTTTTAAATATATTTACAGAATTAGTTTTACAAGTTAGGTTCCCCCCTATATAGAAAATAAATTTTTGAATTACTTACAAATTAACGTTAAAATTAATTTTGGAATTCCTGACTTTATAAAATCTAGTCAATTTTTAAAATAATTTATTTTTTATTTCCTAAGTAAAGAATGACATTCATTCCTTTGAAAGGTTATGAGGGTAAATACGAAATATTGAACATCTATCCTTACTGTATAAA
>JALKBU010000937.1:0-20387 GCA_023091735.1 Trichomonas tenax
CTGTTCACTTTTAAAATTTGGAATGAAACAAGCTGTTACTGTTGCGAAAAGGAGACCGGCGACAAAAACAGTGATCAACTTGCGTTCAGGAAGGAAGTCGTTGCTGTGACCACTCCTTTCCCGACGTGGCTGTCGCACATGCATTCAACTAATTAAAATTCCGCTCATCCCCATTTAGACCCATAATAAATATAATAGACCCCATATATCATAACCTTATTTATAATGCTTTCTTATTTCGATGTCACATTAACTTACAACCAACTTTAAACATAAAAATATACTACTAAGTTCTTTGTCTATAAATTACATCACAAATGAAGTCTAGAAGTGATTAATTAATAAAATGATTGAATATTTCTTTAATAATGTATCGACAATTATGTGGAATTATCAGAATTCAGTAGAAATATCGGTTTGTGAGAGAGCTGGATGGTTTTGTATAGGATTGATGATATTTGAAAATAATATTGATATTTGGGGAATATAGATGTAAAATTCAATTAGCCATTAAGAATAATGACTGTGGCGAGGTATATGGAAGAAAATAATGAATGATATTGGAAAATTTAGAATTTCATTTGGTATTTACTGATTTTTCTTTGATGTGATAGATTATAAAATTCGAAGAATAATGATTGAAGAAAGAATTTTGTCTGAATATTAACTGAACACCAGCGATAAAAATTAATTTGATCAATAGTTGTGAATTATCACTTGGTTGTAATGGAAATGTGATATCATATATAAGCAATAGTGTTATCCAATGCTTCCAACCTTGAGTTGAATATAATTTCGCTAATTCAATTTGGTCAACAACTAAAAATAACGAGATTGACGATAAACTTCGTGAGTGTAGCAATAGCAAGTTCATCTGAGCGTATTCATAAATCTGTTGCTTTTGTTTTTGATGTTTTTAATTTGTTTAATAATTATCCCAACGATTAATTTCAATTCAATTTCAGCCAATTTGAAGCAGAATCCAAAATAATTTTGATACCTTGAATATTTGGACCATGTTTCTAAATGTGTTTTCAATTTCAAGCAAAAGTCATTTTTGAATGTTGCACCGGAAATTGAGCAAATGGGCACTTTTTAATTCAAAATTGACAACAAATCAAAATAAAGAAATTTTAAGCATAGAAACGGATGTACACAATGAGCTGAGTCTTTTTGATCAATTTTTCAAAATTGATTTTCTCCAAAAAAGTCAATTCATTTTTCCTCAATGGAGCCAAAGCAAACCATCCAAGAGACCTTAGATGGCCGCTTGATCAAGTTCCACGCACGCGTGAACACAATATACGGCCAGAGCGTCCACATTAGCGGTAATATTAAGGAGCTCGGAAATTGAGCTGCAGACAAAACAGTACAAATGGAATTCGAACACAACGCTGACTATTGGACAGTATACGTCCAGCTCCCTCTTTCCAACGAAGAGAGAGTCATCGAATACAAATATTTACTCAAGAACAACGCAAACATTGATCTCTGGGAACTAGAGCAAAATCACAAGATTTACCTCGCTCTTGCCAACAAGGCAGCAGTCTTCAACATTGAGGACCAGTTCCACTGGAAGGATAACATAATGGACGCTTTCACAAGAGCAACATTCGTTGGTGCAATCAATTCTCGCGAAAACCCAGTCGAATCAAAGCCAATCGCTGTTCCAAGCAACGCGGAAAACATCACAGTCTACTTCTCTGCAAATTGTCCATACGTTAGACCACATCAGAACGTTTTCATCGTTGGTAACGTCCCAGAGCTCGGAAACTGGGATCTAAAGAAAGGACTTAAGCTTGTCGATGGCTGCTTCCCAATTTGGACAGGATCTGTAGAGTTCAAGAAAACATCTTTCCCATTCGATTACAAATACGTTATTGATAACGAGGATTGATCATATATCTGGGAGACTGACGTCAACAGACACTGCCCAGCACCGCAAGTTTCTGTTTCTGACAAATATCCTTTAATAAATTATGTTCAAGAATGGTTTATCTGCCCTAACAGAGACCTCTTAAATGGACATGGTATCTATGTTCCATTGTTCTCACTCAGAACAAACGAATCACAAGGCATCGGCTCATACACAGATCTCAAGAAGTGTGTTGATGCATGCAACAAAATGGGCGCTTCTCTCATCCAGCTCCTTCCAATCAACGATACAACAGAGAAGGATGAGTGGTGCGACTCATATCCATACCGCCAGGTTTCTTGCTTCGCTCTTCATCCAGTTTACATCGATCTTCTTTCGATTACAGAGAAGCTTCCAGCAGCAATGAAGAATGAGATCTTGGAACAGAAGAAGAAGTTCGAGCAGCTTCCAGAAGTTGACTATCCAGCTGTATTCGCATTCAAGATGAAGTACCTCGCACAGATATTCCAGCTCGAGAAGGATAACTTCATCAAGAACCACTTCGAAGCATTCGTTAAGAAGAACGCCTCCTGGCTGAAGCCGTACGCTCTCTTCTGCCTCCTCAGGGACCAGTACAAAACAACAGAGTTCCGCAAATGGCCAAAGTTCTCAACAATCACACCAGAGGAGCTCCAGCAAGTCTGCGAAGAGAAGAAGGCCGAATTGATGTTCATCTACTGGACTCAGTTCGTCGCTGATCAGCAGTTCAAGGTGTCCTACAACTACGCCACAAAGAACCACGTCGCACTCAAGCTCGATGAGGGCCTCAAGCAGAAGATCAAGGAGGAAGCACACAAGTTCTTCTACGAAAAAATGACAGGCTTGTGGGTCTAGAAGGCTGCTTCAAATCTCAACGTTCTCAAGAACGCCACAAACATGCTCATCTGCGGTGAAGACTTAGGCCAGATCACAGAAGGCATCAGCCACGCTATCGAAGACTCCGCCATCCTTTCATTGCACGTCCAGAGAATGTCCAAGGATCAGAAGGACGAGTTCGATGACTACCACAAGTTCGGCTATCTCTCCGTTGCTTGCCTATCCACGCATGACACATCCTTGCTCAGAGGCTGGTGGGAGGAGAACAAGGTAGTCCGCGAGTCCTTCTGGTGGAACATCCTCCAGAGAAGAGACTGGAGCCCAGAGCAGCTTCCATGCAACATCCAGGAGGATATCCTCAAGCAGATCATCTGGTCGCAGTCGATGTGGGCAATCTTCCTTCTCCAGGATGTCACATCAATCTTCCAGGACTTCAGACTCCAGGAACCAGACCAAGAAAGAATCAACATTCCAGCAGATCCAAACCACAGATGGAGATACCGCTATCCATACAAGCTCGAGGATCTCATTGCCAACGACGTATTCAACAACAAGGTCATGGGAATCGTTCGCGAGTTACATAGAATCTAATTTGTTCAATAGAATATTTATATTTATTATCAAGACAATAATAAACTTTCCTTTTCTTTAACTTTCTTCTTTGTTTATACATAAAATATCTATCTACATATCTTCATTCTTAATGTTTGATATGAACATATCTTCGCTGATTGAGAATTTCAATATTAATGGGATTCTTCAACAAAAAAAAAATTTAAAATTCAAATCGTTAGGCACCTTTTATTTTTATTAGATTGCTGCAAAAATTTATAAATGGATGCACACCATTCTAATATACTATGGAATTAAAGAGAAACAATGTTGCGCCAATATTCAAAAAAAAAATTAAATGGAAGGACTCCACTCATTAATGCTGCAGAAAAAACGGGGAACTCTTTTTTCTCAAAACACTTTGGCTTGCTACTTTGGATATAGCTTCTATAGGCCTATAAGAACAATATATCTATGGAGTGCAAGGAAATCCAATTTTGCAATTTCGCGATATGATGCGATGAAATCTCTTGAATTTCGAGAACCTTATTTTAACGGACAGTTTTCGCATCTGCTGAACATTGAACAATGCATGTTAGTTTGTTGCAATGAGCAATACAGCTAACGACATTAGGGGTAAAATACATTCATTGAATAAATTAATCTCAATTACTTATATTTCACAAAGATTATCAGCGAACAAAACTAACTTCGTTTAAACATTCGAGTTTATACGCCACTACATTTATTAATGCTATGACATTCATTTTACATCCAGAAACAATCAGTTTTCCAATATTCTTTTTATAATGAATATTGCAATATTTAAAATTAAGCAGTCTGGTACATATCAATCATCTAAATTTGATCTGCCTAAGATACATATTGTAGCAAAAGCTGTAATTATCCATTATCCATCTAGTTTAAAATTTCTGAAATTTTGCCTAGGCTTATGGTTGTGCGCATTGGCTTTAATAATGCCACATCCATACTAGGCTATTTTGTTTTCATCGTATAAAACAAAATTTATATTAAAATTAATTTTGGAGTAAGAAAAATTTTGAATTTTATTCTTAAGATATTTTCAAAAAACACACATGAATGTATAATATATAGACGAAAGGTAGATTATCGGTAGTATACAAATGATGTTTCTATTGAGAGAAAGACATATGTAAATTTTAATAACTCGCCAAATACAAATATAATCAAATAGTATTAATGGATGTATCATGTATGATATACTTATGATATCAAATACAAGGGTTGTAAAAATTATTTTGCATTTCCAGATAGAATCTCGAAAAAGTAAAATTATAATCTACAAAGTTTAAGATATTTGCAATATGCGGGGAGTCTGTAATCTGAGGGATGAAGCAGCATCTCCAAGTTATTTCTAAATTTTGATGCTCTGAAAATTGAGTTTTTGATCCCATTTTGAAGGCGGCAATCATAAAGTATTGCTGATGCACCTGTTCGTAAGGCGTGGCGCTATGTTCTGACGAGATTGATTTTAATTTCGAAATTTCTAGATCGTGACAAATTTTTTAGAGTCATAGTGTATTCTAACATATGGAGGCAGTACTGATGCATAGATATATTCAGCTTTGCAGAAGAGTGTGCAAAGCAGTGTCTCTCACCATGAAGTTTTATATGGCCGACAAACTTTAAAAAATAAACTAATGAAAACTTCTGACATGCACTTTGAGATCAAATTGTTTTCTCATTTGATGATAAATTATTGTTCTAAAACTAATGTTAGCGAGAAATAACGAATAAAAAGACTAAAAATACTACAGATTACCTCAAATTGAAGCCACATTTTTGTTTTAATGATATGCCAATATAATACAGGATATGATTTAATCAATTAACAAATAAAAATGAAAAAAACAATCGAATTGAAGATGAATTCAAACACAAAAAGTATGTTTTATTTCGATATTTGCGATAGACATAGTGCGTTGTATCTAAATATGCATGAAAAACGAAAGAATACTTGAAAAGCGGATGAAATTAAAATTGTTTTCGAGTTTTATTGATGTAGTTACAGTCAACACGATATAGTATAAATGAATATCGAAGAAAAGTGAAAAAAAACTTGCATAAATATCGGGTGATCACTGTGAAATGTGGGCTCCTGATATAGCCCGTTTCAGTAAAACAATTGAAAAAAAAACCTGTAAATACAATTCTATCAAAATAACTTTTTTGAGTTCAGATTTTGAGAACAAATAAAAAATTGAAAACTTTATAAAGCATTTATATGCTTATAAGTTTTACTTTTTGTAAAATTGAAAATTACACTTGAAATTATATCCGGTATATCTATATTTGCGATATTTTTATTCATTTTCAGCCGCAACGTAATTCGGACAGATTTTTGATTTTTCGTTAATGGCAATTAACATAGATAATAAAATGTTTGAGAGACTTTTTCACTTTTCAATGCAATAACGATGATATTTTAAAATAACGGTGAGTAGATAAACAACAGCTTAAGAAGATATTTCAATTGTTTTTCCAAAATCGGTAATTTTGCTGTGATATGCTTTCGTGTTGTATATCAAAAAACCATAATTTTTATAGTTGTCAATTTTTGTAAAATCGATTATTTCATTCAAAAATTCTTTCACTTGAAAATAGCTTCTCTAGCATTGCATAACAATATGTTTAAGTTTTCTTCAGAATTTATTTTGATTATCAAACTTTTTTTTCATTTTCAAATTATGTTGAATACTCTTCCTTCTTCAGTTCTGATAAAGATCCACGTCAAGGGTCTGATCGAAGAGGAAATAGTTGTTCCCAGCACCGATCAGATATGTTCACTCCAGCTTTATATTTATAGTGATGATTACCGCGTTGTGTATAACGGGATGCTCCTAAACACGAGCCTCTCGTTTATGTTCTATGAAATTACAAATGATGATACTATTTATGTTATCCACAATTGCGAAATATCTCCAAAGGCAAAAAGAAAGATACACGAGGCTTCTGCATCTACCAATATGAAGATCGCTAGCCTGATGAAGCAGAGATGTGCGATGCTGTTTAACGACGAAAAAAGTCGGAATGAAAATATCACATTCGAATCTTCAAGGTTATTAGATCTGTCTTTCAATAAAATAGCGTACAGACCGATATCGTATAGACGGATCTGCAAAGTTATTAGACAGAAATTTGAAAATAGTGATAAATCGGAAGAACCCCAAATCACAGTTTTACCAGAAAAAGCTCTCACACCATGCACAGACTTTCTCCCCCTGCTGAACTCAAATTCTGATTCTCAGGCGAATTAATTCACCAAAATAATCTTGTTTGTTTTTTCATAAATTTAATGTTATAGACATTGCTTAGTTATAATATAGTTTTTCTTTCGATAGTTTTACAAATTAATCTGTCAATCGATCATTATCGATTTTTATCTTATTCCTTCTTCACACAATGATGTATTCATTAATTAAGACAATTTATCTCACAGATCACTGTGAAACAATAACCTATTTTGATTCTTTCGTAATTATTTTTTTGGTCGACAGCGGCAACGCACACGGCAAAGGCCACAGAGAGCCATCCATTGGTAAATTGGAGTGACATTTGATAATCCGAAAAGATATCGCGATCCTAAAAAAATGCCAATATCAATTGAGCTGTTTAATGCTCACTTTGGTCTAACCTATACTATGGATAGTGTTTTAAGAAGATTACCGTGAAAGGAAATGTAATCCCAAAAGATATTCAACGCAATTGACATAAAATATGATGGAAAATATCGAAGTTGACACAGTGTTATATAAATTTCAAATCAAAAACATATGTTGACTTGCAGATATTTATAATTGAATTTCAATATTGCATTTTTAGCTTATGATACTTTGAGGTTATATAATATAGGAAGAATATATTTTATTTATAAGTAAGCGAGGTGCAAAAAAAAGATAATATATTTCAGTTTATAAAAATACTGCACAAACATATTGCGATATCGAAGAAATGACATATAATGGGCCCAGTAGAGTCATAATATAGAATTGTTAAGCATAAATTCGAAAAAACGAATAAAAAAAGTTCGTTATTTAGGATGAGCGCGGACAACGAGGTTAAAATCTTCAACAATGACCAACTTCATAATCTATTAATAGGCAAACAGCCGCGTATTGGACACGGCATCAGTGAGAAAAGAAGTCAATCAACGCTGAATCGTGACTTTACGGACTTTTCGAAATTCAAATTCCCAGAACCAATCGAGCCAATAAAGAATAAACCAGCCCAGGAGGAAGAGAAAGGTGACCGTGCAAGTTCACAACCAACAGCGACAAGTCAATTCAATAAATTACGCCAAGAAGAGAAATTAATCGACCACGTTGATCAGTACTTAAATGTTTACGAGTCAAATCATAAGAGGAAGACATTGATGATGCACCAAGAGTTTGAGGAGCATTATCTTCAACCTGTTTCGAGAAAACTGATGAAGAAAGTTAACGGTCCAGAATATGATAAATATGTTCGTGCAAGATCACAGGCAATCAAGACGTTCGAAACACAAATCAGTCAGAATGATTCTTTACAGAGAGCATTACCATCAATTCCAACAATTAGTTTCGACACAAGCGATATCGTTGATCCCGTCATGAAATACCGCAAGCACGCACAAAAAGAACAGACATTAACAAAAATCATCGCAATGCAGAACGGTGAATATAAGCCACCGGAGCCAATTTTAGAGAGAGATACAATGAATCTCAAGAAATGGAAGATTCTCGCCCAGACGAGGTTTTATGAAGGCACAGGAACAACACCTAAAGGAAAAAAGGTTTTTCGGCAGAAATTCTTAGATAATATTAAGGAGGATGACTTTGCTGAGCCTCTCCCAATCATTCCTGGCAAAAGGAAGGGTTATGTTCCAAAAGATAATGGAATCTTTTAATTTTGTATTAGTATTTTTTATTTTGTTGTAAATTTATTGATATTGTTTAAATCGGACCTCACTTATTACGTTGACATTGAATATCGAAATTGAATATTTTTTAAAAAAAACATGTTAAACAATCTTTATTCAAATGACAGGTGATTGCATATGATGATGTAATTTTTTTCTAATAGTCGATAATTTATAACAACTTGATATATATATATTTCTAGAATAAATTATTTGTAGGCTAAGTTAATACAAAGAACAGAGACATTGTCCATTGTGCTTCTGCTAATTGCTGTGTCTTTGATCTTTCTAGCTGATTCAGCCATATTATTTGATCCTTTAACAAATCTGGCTGCTTCTTCATCCGTCATAACATCCCACACACCATCGCATGCAATAATAAGATTCATTCCATCTTTGCGCTTTAAACGATTTAGTGTTGGTTCGCGAATCAAGTAATCATTTAATGCACCGTCGCCTATAGCACGTGTAAGTGCAAGCATGCCGCAAACACGGCCTCCAAAAACAGCAGCACCTAATTTGACGACTTTTGCAACTTCGTCAGGGTCTGTAGCTTTATGATCATACGAAAGCCTTGTAACTTGATCTCCATTTAACAGAACTATACGAGTGTCGCCGAGATTTGCTGTGTAGATAATATCTTTGATAATCATAACAATTGCGAGTGTGCATCCTTGATCCGGCCATCTTTTTACGGCTATGTTGTTGATTTCGAGGATACTTTCTTTGATGACAGTTTCGACATTTGCGGTGATGTGAAATCTGGAAGCGAATACGCGATGAAAATTGTTTGCACAGTAGAGAGCAACATCAACACCACCGTGGCCATCAAACAACCCGTAGTATGATGTTCCAGGGCCAGCGAAATCTCCGACAACGACTGCGGTATCTTCCATAGTTGGTCTTACGCCCATCGTATTTGCGTGGCCGCACGAGAAGGACTGTCTGCCTAACACAATGAAGTTGGGGTCTTTTGGAGGAGCGCCAAGAGTCTTAGATAACATTTTATAATTATAAAAAATGTGATAACAAATCGCAAACTTAAAAACTGACAACAAATCTTAGAATGTTGTTTGCGATGAAATCGAAGAAATGGTTAATTTTTTAAAAGACAAAACACCATCCTTTCACCGAATACCTTCGCCGACAGCTCTCAAAATCAGTGAAAAACAAGAGGGAAATATCATTTGCAAATTTATTCCCGAAGTTTAAAATCTTAGTCTTTTTGTGCACATGTGGTTTGCTTGCTAGACCACATTATACAATCCCTACTAAAATTCGAATCAAAATATGGCACAACTGCATTTTTTTGGCGAAATTTATCTTTTGCCATGGGAAGACCGGATACTGTGATAAATCGTTGAATGATAGAGATTTGATCTCATGAGATATTCAAAATAGTATTTTTACAAATAAAATTTTAAAACATAAAACAAAAAATAAAATCCATAACAAAACAAAATAATATTATAGATCTAAGTATAAGAGCTGCCCATTTGCATCGGATGCTAAAAGGATTGAGCAGTCATCATTATAAACGAGGTTTGTGAATTCATGTTTCTCTTGTGAAATTATTTCTTTGAGTTGTGGAACTGTTATTAACGTGAAATATCCATCTTTGAAGCTGATTGCAATCATTGGCGTTGTGTTGGTTCTGACGCCGCACATACAAGATAATGATGCATCGTATTTGTATTTACTGAGCTGTATGCCGTTGATTGTGTAGCAACGAATTAGTGTTGAAATTCTATCCTGGACTTTTTGTTCACTGGCAATGACAATGTAACCCACTGAAAGCACCAAAAAAGTCAATAAATTGTCATCGCCATCGACAGTGAATGCTCTGATGAAATGACCAGAATCGAGTCTGGAAATAATAATATTTCGCTGCTTATCGCATGAAACAAAAGCATTGAGATTGGCACTGGAATCAACATCAACCATTGTTGTTAAATGAGGCTGCGTTCGATATTTCAATGAATTTTGATGATCCAAGTCCCAAACAGATATTGAAGAATCTCTCCATCTCGTAACAAGCGTTGAATTTCTTGTTCCGAATGGGACGGAGATACCACTAATTAGAGCATAGTTCTGGCGCTGCGAGAACAAATAGTGTGCGCTGCTTGAGTCAATTTTGAAAACATGGAAGCATGAATCCCATGGTGATGAAGCAATGAACAAATTAGATTCTGCAACGAAATCGAAGCTTCGACTAGAAAGAGTGAAGCAATCATTACTTGTTTCTGGGAATGTAATGTACTTCTTCAGTGTCATCAGTACTGTTTGTTTGATGTTACCTTCAGCAGCTGCCGTGCGCCATTTTTGGTTGAGTGTAATCGAAACTAAATCTGATTGAGCCGTAACAATTGGAATAGAATTTGGTGAATTTCCAATGAATATAATGGGATACTTGAATCTCTGAACAACAGCCCATTTCAAATCATTCGGACGTAAGTAATTAAGTGACAAACTGTAACCACGCTTTGGATGTGGAGCATTGAAAATCTGCCGTGGAACAATACCGCTGTTGGAAGCGTAGATTTGGACTCTCTTTAGTTCCATTGGATCATTGAGAACTTCTTTTGTGATGCAGCTCTGATAACAGAACTTATGGAATGTGTTATTAGCAGCAACAGCTTCCTTTCCACTCTGCTTGTATCCGAAAATGAGATCGATCCAATCATGTAAGTTTTCGCTGACGTATTTGGACTCGAGAGCGTTTCGGTGCATCTGGATGAACTCTGTTGCTGAACTTGCCCACAGAGGAAGTTCAACATCACCGATTGGAGTGTCATTGACAACACCGAGGTCGAATTTATCAATGTTCATCAGCATTTCTGGCATTGTGAAGAATTCCGGAATTAATTCTCTAAAGTCTGGTGAAAGACCCGAAACAGTGTGCCATGAGAGCGGAATAGATCTGAAAACTCTGCTTGGGTTGTCGAACATGTTATCCTGCATTTCGATGTGCAAGCTTGTGTATGGCTCGACTCTGATCATCCAATGGACGACATAGAAAGCATTCGAGTAATGGAATCTATACAAACACTTGGCTTCATCACTATCATCGACTTCGTTCAATAGCAGCTGTAATTTCTCGAGTCTTTCTTTACAGATTGCGCCAACTGGTTTAGAGAAGTCTCTGAATGTCTTCGGATTGTTGAGATCGAGTTTGCTGTCAGTGTAGTTAGCAACAACCCATGGGAATATGGGATACTGTGATAAATCGTTGAATGATCTTCCAGCATAGAGATTTATTCTCATGAGATATTCGTAGTTAGAAATTGCACCATGCTGCCACTCATTTGTTGCGTGTTCGAGCCATTCCTTGCAAGATGACTTCAATTGAAGGATTTCAAGGTTCTGGAGTTTAGCTTGCTTTAAGATCTTGAGAACTTTGTTTCTGTCACCCTTCGGAAAGTAAATGAAAACAGATTTGTTGTTATTCATGAAGAATTCAAGGCCACTGTCAATGTGAAGATATGATCTATGGAGAACCATCTTTAGATCACTCAACTTAATGAAAACGCTCTTTCCTTTGTCATCATTGAAGTGGAATTCGTTGAAGTTGATGAAGAATGTTCCATCATATGGTTTCTTGATTGTGATCATCTGAGCTGTAGTAAAGAATGCGAAGTAGCGATGATCGAAATCAGTATCTTCATCTGTTGATTCTTCTTCTGCCTGAACTTTTGCAACTTTATTAGCATCAAGCCATCTTTCGTATTTGCTTTGAGCTGCTTCTGCAGTTGTTCCATCTCTCATCAAAGAAGCCTTCATGTGGATATCAAAGTTGAAGTTTGGCTTGAAGAAAATGTGCCTAAGTTGGTTATCTGTTGACTTCGAGACCTTCCAGTGTTGGATTTGACCAATAGATGACCATGGACCTCCATTGGATCTCAAATCCTTGAACATGTTTGCGTGTGCTTTTGTGCAAGAAATAGAATGATATGTGATTTGCTGCTTGAACTCTTCTGTTCTCTGAAGAACAGCATCCGTTATTGTAACATGATCAACCTGTGGAACTTGTGAAATAACTTCTCTAACTCTCTTAGCTTTGAGGAATACTGTGTCTAATGATTGTTGCTTCGAGAATTCAGTTGATGTTTCATCAAAATATGTTTCCAGATTAGAAATTGGATCTCTAAGAGTTTCAAAGATTTGGAAAACTAATTCACTGTTTTCAAGAATGTTTCCTTCAACTTGCATATTGTTGCTGATGTTCTTTGTAATGATATTCTTGCAGGCAAGAAGGAATTCAACAACTGGTGTGACTTTAGATGGATCCTTTTGAGCTATCTTTAAAGCCGCAACACCAACATGAGAGAACAACTGGAATGCAATTTCGCTTTCAAATTCATGTGATTTGAAGAAAGTAGTAACCTTTGGAATCTTTGAAGGCGATGCTTGAATGATGTACGCGAAAATGAAAGACAAAACTTCAGCATATTTGATCTTCTTTCCTTGTTTTCTGAATACAATTGAAGCAATGTTTGCATATTTTGTTGTGAAGCCAATGAGTTGTCTTGCAACTTTAATATCCCACCATTGGTTCGCTCCTTGTATTCTTGGGTCAACTCTCGCTGAGAAATTAACCTTGTGAGTATAGTTAGAATTGCAGATTCCTTGTAACAATTCGATGCATGGGGTTTCTGGATTCATTGTCTGAAGAAGAACTTCTTCAACACTACTACCATAAATCATCTTGAGAGAGATATTACTATAGAATACTTCAGTATCAGGGATGTAAAATAGATACTCGAATATTTCTGTGAAAACAAAAGCAACTTCATCTGCAGTGACGCTTGGGAATAATTGAAGCAGTTTAAGGAGCTTGTGGTAGATGATTCTTAGCATTAATGGCGTATTAAGTTTGAGAGTCTTTGACATATGAAGGAAGAAAGCTTCGCATTCCTGGAACTTATCCCAATAACCTTTCTTGATGAAGAACACTAAAACTTTGTAATAAATTGCCAAGAAAACAGAATTTGAATTAAGATCGAGTTCTGGAACGGATGAATTCATCATAGCATAGAAAATCCAGAAATACCAAATGTCACACTTTCCAAATGAATGGAGAAGTGGCGATGTAATTGTTAATGTCATTTGATCAATAACATTGAAGAAATCTTCGATGTGTGCCCATTCGTAGAATTGCGAGATATAGCTGACGAATGGAAGCAATCCTGCTTGATATGATGGTGAATCCAAGTAGGACTGTGCTGCTACGTTCCATGTTTGCTCTGTGATGTTCTCTGGATTGTAAATTTGTATTATTTTATGAAAAGCATCTTCGAAGTTGATTGAGTTTCGTCGAACCAAAACACCCGAATCTTCAAGAGACTTAATGAGAAGTAAAAACTTGAATGTGAGAATTCTAAGTTCTTCATTTGAGTGGTTCATCATCCCAATGAATGGTGCATAAAATCCAACTTTTGCAAAGTTGTCACAGATCCCATGAATGTTTTTCACGCAAAGTTCATAAAGCAACTGCATCAACTCAATTCTAACTTCTGTGTTGTTGAGAGATAAAGACAAATTGAAGAAAATGTCTTTATCTTCCCTGTTCAGCTTTGAAACCGTTGCTTGCTTGATTATTGACCAAAAAGCCTTTCTCACATCAGCATCGCTTTCAGAGATAGTGAACATAACAAGTCTGCAAACTGAAACTGTATCTGTTAATAACTTTGAGTACTCTCCATTAATCAAGTCTTGCCAAACATTGATGAAAGCAATTTTAATTGGAGGTGACTGAAGACCAATCAAGAAGTAGTTGAACCAAATATCTTCAATCATTATTTTAACATCTTTCTTATCTGTAAGTTTGGAAAACAGTTTTCCTAATGTTGTGATTACTGGAACTGTTATTGTATCAGGATTAAGTCTGGAGAGTAAATATGCAATGCATTTGACGCCATCTTCGGCAAAGAAGTCCGTTTTGATTTCCTGCGATGCGGCGCAGAAGTTAACAATGATTTCAACCAAAAGAACTAAAAATTCCTTTGAATCAGAGTTTTCTTCATCAAATATTGAGTATTCTACTTGTTCGAATAATGGAAGGAATGTCTTAAGTCCGCCAATATTCATTGCAACATCACACAATGATGTTGAGAATGAATAAATGTTTCCTACAACTTTTGCATTACCAATATCTTTTCTTGCGTTGTTTGCGCATATGTTATTAAGGGCAAACCTGGAGCTGTAACAAGCAAATAATAAATCACTCATTTGTTCTGAAAAGATCTGCTGTGGAAGCGTTGGGAATAGCTTTGCATACGTTGGAGATAAACCGTAAACAAAGTCAAATGGCAAATCACTCATTGTCTTAATGATTTCCTGAGAAAGAGCTGTCGAAAACATGTACATGCAACTGAAGTTAAACAACAAAACTTCCTCTATTGTAGAATCATATGGAATAGAATTACCAATGACGATTTTTTCAAGATCTGCTTCGAAATTCATTCCAGTAACTTCATATTGAGCGCATTGATTACCTAATATATAAATTCTTATCTTGCGCTTCTCAAACGTTAATGTCAAGTGATACCATGTATGGGCAGAGAGATGAATATCTGTTTCTAAAATTCCTGAGCTCTTTGATGTCTTATATGTCAAAACAAGTCTTCCGTCAGAGATGTATAAATCTATTGATTTTCCGTTGACATTTCTCATGGAAATCAAATGCGGTTTGCTGGAGTATTGATAATAATTTGATGAGAGTTCAAATCGCATCATGATCGTGAATCCTTTAGCGATGTAATTTGATGGGACTCTCGGGATGAAAAGTCCGCTGTGATTTCCTGTGCAAGCAATGAATGATTGTGGAGTCTTTGGAACTATTGACGAAAGAATGGAAGAAAGAGTCTTTGTTAACAGACTTGTGAACCAGAAGCGCTTTTCGTTCTTTGCTTGAATGACTTTAAACAATTCGAACAATGTCTTCCATTTGAATGCAAAGCAAGAAACTGTTGAAAATAGTTGGATGAGGATTGCTATTGAAGCTTGTTGTTGTTGGGAAATTGCCTTAAAGGATTGGAATGAAGCAATATATTGGAGAATGCAGATTGGAAGCTTCGATTCGTAAACGAGAAGTTTGTTGGTAACCGATGTCTCGCAGATTTGTGATATGAATGAGAATATCTTGGCGTGAGCTGGAAGATGCTTTGTAATTTCATGAAGATACGGAAGCATCTTCTGATTCTTTATCTCAATGAATTGCATTGTTTGGAGACTGATATTTGATGATTCATATGTTAACTTCAAAAGAATATCAATTGTTGGGGTATCAAAGTTTTGATCAACCAAAGCAGTTTGAATGTTGATCATTGGTTCTTTGATGAGAATTGCACGCATCTTTGGATTGTTTGTTGTAAGAGGAAAGAAGGTTTCCATAGCGAGGTTTGCCATCTTTATGCGCTTCTCGTCTTTAGGAACAGCTTTGACAACTCTGGATACTTCTACCATATATGAATACTGCTCAACTGGCTGAAGAAGTGCAGCTCTATTAGTAGAGAATGCAATATTTAATACTGATATTAAGTCCATTACCAATTTGAACCATCTTTCATCTTCGGTTTTCTGCGTTGCTGTTCTAAACACCCTGATAAGCATCTGGAAGAGATAATCATATGGTGTTTCTTTCCACGATGTCTTAAAGTTTGTGGAATCTAAGAGGAAACCTTTTGTAATGATTGATAGTGCAAAATCTTGTGTTGTATCTTCGAAAAGGAAATGGAATGCTAATGCAACAAATTCGATATAAGTAAACAAGAAGAGTTTTGTATTTTCATTCCTCAGCATTGAATCAATGAATGCAAACATGTTGCTTCTTGTTAACGCAATTTTAGCGTTAAATTGTGCATATTTGTCTTCAGCAACATTAGAGATATGAAATTGCTGTGTTGACAGCATTGCTTTGATCATAATTTTCGTGAAACTCGTGTCAGCAATAATATTGTGGAATCTGCTTGGATCCATCTTGAAAAGATTTGCAGCAAACGCTGTTATATCATCATAGATTTGCGGCGATGTTATTTCATAAAGCTCTGATACAGCACTAAAAATCGATGTTGCATACTTTGGAGCATCAATGCACATGACAGAAAGAATGTGGAAGATCGATTTCTTGAGAATTGAAAAGAGATTCAAAATATCATTTTGCGGAATCGTTGACCACAAGTTTAGATCATGCATGAAGATGCTTGAGCTCGCAAATACCTTGAATCCATTAATAGAATCCAAAGCAGACGCAACTTTTGAATGGTCACAAAGAAGTAAAAGAGCTGTAACGAAAAACTTGATTGTTAACGACAAAACTTCGGGATCCATCGAAATTGAATTATTGAAAAGCTTTTGTTCTGTAATTTGCTTTGAAAAATTCAGTGTTTGATTAATTAATAATGTGATGAATTCATTTCCATGCTTATAATGCGTAAGTTCAACGAGAACATGCAATAGATCGTTGAGTTTTTGATTTTCCGTAATATGACGATGGAAAGGAGAGAAATAAACGCATGGTTTAGCTTCTGTTTCGCTAACTGCATTATCAATGCTGTGTATGAATATAGGGATTTGGAATGTCTTTTGTTCTACGAATGAAAGTATAGGTATATGATAAGAAACAGAACGAAAATTCGCGTAATCTTTAATCATTGAATATTCTTCTTCGTCTATATTGTATTTAGGCATTTCTGTGATAATCGGTGATTGATTTATTGTCCAAGCGATGAAAACTATTAAAAAGTGAATTTCGTGATTATTCCAAATCTTTTGCTCGAACTCCGAATCGATTTGTATTAGAAAGCAGAAGAACTTGAGAATTGCTTTTCCAAGTAAAAATATCTTATCTTGGTCAATTTTTGCTGATGTGTGTAAGAAAATGAAGCTGAGAAGTAATAATGACTTTTCAACAATTACAATCATTGAGTCTGCATATAGAATGCATAACGATTTGTGTCTGACGTTCGATAACGCAGCGAATTCTAAAAGAAAATCGTGAAGTTGCAAATTTCCAAAACTTTCGTTCATATAATTCTCAGCCCAGTAGTTATAGTACTGCACACCATATCGATATACAACAAACTGGTAAGGTTTGAAAAACTCCGATGTTTTGATAAAATCAAGGCAAATGTGGAGAACTCGCGATAAATAGTTGGCGTTGAATTGTGTCATTATTAAAGGTGAGCGGCGCGTGAATAGTTCGATCATTGGTTTGAGAATTAAGTCGATTAAGAAAAACGAATCTGCTTGATAAGGTTCTGGAACAGAAAGAGCAACTGACATCGTATTTGTGAGCACGTTTAACTTGATTTGTGCCTGTTCATCGCCCATCAGCGCATCATTAAATATATTGGGAAATAAATGTGAGAGTTTGATGAAACTACGAAACAAAAACGGTATAAAAATCGCAATTAGTTTGTCAGTTTTCACCTCTGATGACATACAGAACGAGAAAACTTGTGGTAAGTCATTCAATAACGGCGATAGATCAGTGTTAAGCTGAAAAAGGTTAACGAAGTATTCTTCCTGGTTTTCATTGGGGCACTTTTTAATTTCATCACGTGTGTAAACGCGATTTGGCATCTTGTCATAAAAATCAAGAAGAGTTGGGTATTGGCTCAGTAATCCCCACTGTTTGGGGATCTCGGCAGTGAACCATCTGACCCACAGTTGCAGCTTTGGGTCCTGTGGGCCTTTGTACTTCCGAAAAAGCTTAAACATTGAAATTTGTTCAATTTTATAAAAAAGTGACAATTTTTTATGCAAAATCAATCGGTCCTCCAGTGATGATGACGCTGCTAGAGTCTTCGGCGCTAGCGCGGCGACGTCACCGCCTCCGGGCAACCCCCCCCCCCCCCAGAGATATCAAATATGCTCAGCTTATTTTTTTTTCTCCTTCCTTCTTTTTCCTCCTCCTTCTTTTCTTTCTTCCTTTGCTATTCATTTTCACTGACAAATTCAAGATAAATCAACACCGATTTGCTCATTACATTAAGAATTTTTGAATTCAGCATAGGGTGGCACTCTATACCATAAGTCCTTCACCTTTTTCATATACATAATACTTTTCTTTGTAAATATTGAAATTATTTGCTCATTATAACATTAAATCATAAAAGAAAGTTTCTATAAGTGGTCATTTAATTGAAGTTCTCTAAGGCGTTAGAAATTCTTATTTGTGAGTACCAATTTTCTTCTTCTTTCGGAAAATTTAGCTTCTTGAACGAGGAACAAGATATTTTGTGATAGCTATGTGTTGTAGTGATTAGGATGCAGGTACATATACTTTGAATAAGCTCATTCATTTGCTTAAATTCAGCAAAATTGAAAAAAAAATATGTTCAAACTCAATCCCAGCACTATGAGCTCAAACTAATATTAGGTTTCAGATGATGGATATTTACACAAAGCATCAAAATTCACTTCCCAATTGATTCGAAGGACGATAATGAACTAATAAATATTAAACGTACACTGAAATGTTAAACGTGCTCTAAAATTGCAACGAAATTCATTTTAAAAGCGCTTGGTGTTGTTGAACATTTTAAATCAATGGAGGACTTGTGGTAATTGAAAAAGGATCTCTTGACATTTGACACTTTTTAATTTACGTGTCGGGTTATTTTGTGAGTTTGTAAACTAAAAGTGGAACTCGAAAAGGTGACATCTGTTGCCTGAAAATGTCTGAAGATGGAAATGGAGGTGACAACAGTAAGGACGACCTTTCGTTCTGGATGAGTTCCGACGACCAGGAAATTGAAGTTTCATCGGATGAAGATGAAAAACCAAAACCAGTTGAAGTTCCGATGGAAACTAGAAACAAAACCACGCCAAAAACTACACTGAAAAAGATTGTCGATGATTTACCTGAAATAGAAATAGTACAGATAGAGGATGACGATGATGTACCGGATCAAGATTTTATTCAAACACGAAAAGGCAAAAGAATATCAAAAGCACGACAGAGAATCAGTTACCAGGATGAGTATGAGCTGGACATCCATCCTCCCAAGAAAATAGTTGTCGAAGAAGATTTTATCGATCCGAATAAAGCACAATTAAACAAAGCTATTAACAGCACATCACAGATGATTGCAGAAATCGCTGCACTTGTTAACGATGACTCTGATGTATCAACAGAGCCACAACAGAAAACAGAAGAATCGGATAGTGATATAATTATAGAGCCTTCTGATCCATCAAAGAAGATTGTTCAAATCATAAGCCAAGAAAATGGAAACAAATGGAAAGTTGAGTGGGATCAAAAAGATTCATTCGAACAATTACTATATAGAATATCTTCTGGTCTCCGAAATTCTCAAGTGACATTCTCCGGTATTCAGTGGAAGATCAATGAAGTTACTTGGGATATTGTTAGTAATGGAGAAGCAATTTATCTTTCTCAACCAGTTCTTGAATATCAAGAAGTGCAGAATACAGACGAAAAGAAACTTTCATTCTTATTACCAGATGGAACAAAGAAGAAACTCAAAGTTCCACTTTCTAAAACTTGGGGATATGTTCTTAAGACAATTGGAACCGGCACCAAGCTTATGTTTGATGGCGAAAAGCTTAATCTCAATGAAAAGATTGGAAATAATAATGATATTGAGGATGAAGATCAAATTGACGTTCTCTGATACACTCCCTATCTCTATGACATGATAAAATTTTAGTTTTGTTTGTGAATTTCTTAAAAATAGCAATTTGAAAATTTTATTTTTTTAACCCAAAACTAAACAGCCCACGGATGGCCTTCCGATGGCAAATAGACTATTGTGGTTGATTTTCAAAAATAACACTTAAAATCAAAATCAATATAACATAAAAAGAAGCGAATACGTATTACATATCAAAGTAAAAACAGTTGGAGATGTTATTCTAAGTTCCTAAACGTCCGGAAAAGTTTTTGTAGGATTTCTTATTTTTTTTTTTTTTTTTTTTTTTTTTTTTTTTGTTAATTTGTAATTTTTATTTTTTTTCATAAACAAAACAGATTATTATTAAGCACATAACATTGATTTTTAGCAAAATTTTTTAATTTAAAAAGAATGTGATTTTCAGAATACTAATTGTTTGTATTTTTTAAAAACAAGTAAATTATAAAAAAATAATTTTAAAAAAAAACAATTTAAATTTTTTATGATTTTCAAAAAACAAACATTT